>JACEIK010006028.1:43608-58044 GCA_018107945.1 Datura stramonium
CTAAGCACCAGAATAGATCACTAGTATAAAATGCCTTGTGGTTATGAAGTCATGGAGAACACAATCCTAGTCAATTCACTTTTTAAATAAATTCAAATTTAATCAAGGATCTACTCATTGTTATCTACTTCTTTTCATAATTTTATGTTAGAATTTTCCCCCCAGGAAATAAGTAAGCCTATAGTAGTAGATAAACGCATTAATTAAAGTTCTCATTATATTCCTCGTGGAATTAGACCCTAACCCTGGTTGGGTTCTATATTTGACATCGATCGTTTTATATCTCATTACGAGGTGTAATCTGGGAGACATCACCTATAGGGTTGGTCTTGGTTGTGTGTTGATGCAGCATGGCAAGGTCATTGCATATGCCTCTAGATATATGACTCGTGAGAAGAATTACCTAACACACGACCTAGAATTGGTAGCAGTGGCGTTTGCATTAATGATTTGGAGAAACTATTTGTATAGGGTCCATGTGGATGTGTTTACAGACCACTAGAGTCTTCAGTATGTGTTTACTCAGAAGGACCTGAATTTGATGAGTTTCCTTTATCATCTGGGCAAGGCCAATATAGTGGCGGATTCCCTTAGCAAGCTTTCCATGGAGAGTGTTTCTCATGTGGAAGAAGGAAGAAAGGGGTTGGTAAAGGATGTGCACCGGCTTGCACGATTAGAAGTTCATCTTGTTGACTCGACTGATGGTGGTGTCATTGTTCAGAATGGTTCAGAATCCTCTTTGGTGACTGAGGTCAAGGCTAGGAAAGATGAGGATCCTATTTTGGTAAAGTTGAAAGAAGTGGTCAAAAATCAGAAGATAGAGGTCTTCTCCCAAGGGGGAGATGGTGTACTTCGATACCAAGATCGTTTGTGTATTTCGGATGTTGATGACTTGAGAGAACGGATGTTGCATATGGCTCATGGTTCCCGATATTCTATACATCTAGGTTCCTCCAAGATGTACTATGACCTACAAGAAGTCTATTGGTGGAATGGCATGAAGAAGGACATGGAGGAGTTTGTGGCTAAATGTCCGAATTGTCAACAAGTGAAAGTGGAGCATCAAAGACCAAGAGGTGTGCTATAGGATATCAGTATCCCCACTTGGAAGCATCAAAGACCAGGAGGTATGACTCTATTTGGGTGGTTGTAGATAGGTTGACTAAAGCAGCTCATTTTTAACCGGTCAAACTACCGATTTAGTTGAGGACTATGCTAAATTATATATTTGGGAGTTAGTTCGATTGCATGGTGTTCCATTGTACATTATATTAAATAGAGGTACTCAATTCACCTTGCAGTTTTGGAAGTCATTTCAGAAGGGCCTTGGTACTCAGGTCAAGCTTAACGCAACTTTTCACCCGCAGATGGATTGTCAGGCCGAGCAAACCATTAAGACTCTTGATGATATGTGAGAGCATGTGTGATGGAATTAAAAGGTAGTTGGGATGATCATTTACCTCTTATCGAGTCTTTTTTTTAAAAAAAATTACCCCTCCAATATTCAAATGGCTCCGTTTGAGGTTCTCTGTGGGCAGAGGTGTAGATCTCTTACTGGTTGGTTTAATGTAGGTGAAGCTACAATGATAGGGCCAGATTCAATTCATAAGGCTATGGAGAAATTTCAACTTATAAGGGAAAGGTTGAAAATATCTCAGAGTCATCAAAAGTTCTATACGGATGTAAGGAGGAGAGAACTTGAATTTGAAGTTGATGATTGGGTGTTTCTGAAAGTGTCTCCCGTGAAGAGAGTGATGAGGTTCAGAAAGAAAGGGAAGCTTAGTCCCAGATATGTTGGACCATACAGGATTGAGAGACATGTTGGCAAGGTGGCCTATGAGTTGGAGTTTCCTACGGAGTTAGCTTCAGTACACCCAATTTTCCATATATCGCTCTTGAAGAAGTGCATTGGTGATCCTGCATTGGTTCTTCCGATAGAAGCATTGGTGTGAATGAAAACCTTACCTATGAAGAGGTTCTAGTTGAAATCCTTGATTTTCTGGTTCGGAAGTTTAGGAAGAAAGAAGTAGCCTCAGAGAGATGCCTACGTATTTCTGAAGGGAATCAGGTCAGACGTAGTTCTTCATTTAGAGAGAGGTTATCTTAACCTAAAGGGATCACCCCATACAACTGAAATAATACTTCGCAATCGTTAAGATTTATCGTATTATTCAGCGAGCACAGACTATCATGTCCCATCTACCCACCTAATTAATTAATTATTAATCCTAAAGCATTTTATAAAAAGAAAAACTAACGCCTCTAGAATGTGTTTACCCGTCCAAAACTTAATGTCGAAGAGACGTTTGGACTACTACTTTGGATTTTGGGGTCTAAAGTTCGTAACGTTTTTAATGGGTGATAAACACCAAACAACTGTCATGCCTCACCTTGGGAGGCATGACTGGTACCTGGTGCCCTACTAGGATCTGGACTGGCTGAGACGACTGAGCCTAAGCACTTCTGGTGCAAGCTTACTTTCTAAATCAAGAAAACAACGGGCTATATCTCGGCTGTAAATATAACCCGCGGCCGATAAGGCCTTATATCCACTTGTAAAAGAAAATAGCTAACCAGAAACAAGCAATTACAGGGAATCTTATTCGGTACAACAAGACCATCATGATGTCTAGTTATGACTGTAACGTAAAACCAGTGCTAAGATAAATGATGGCAGACAAGGCCGCTAATCTGTCAGTGAAACAAGGCCCTACATGGCCAACATGTAATCTTAAACACATATGGGCCCCACACGGCCAACACATACACTAACGCACATATAGGCCCAATCAATAACAACTAACCATAAGGAAATAGATACAATCTGCAAGCCATTAGGAATAATATGATGGTCGGGACAGGGCCCCGACCTACTCGAAAACTATACAATCAAAAAGGAATAAACCTCATGTCTATAAGCTCCGAAAGAAAGGAGCTACCGCTTTGGTGATACTGGCTGAAAGCTATGAGGGACCTGCTCCTCGTCTATCCGTACCTACAGGAAAGTAATGCAGCGCCCCCGAAAGGGCGTCAGTACAATATATACTGAATATGTAAGGCGATAACTGTAAATGACTGTAGTAAGGAGACAAAACTTAAATTAACTGAAAGGAAGGAATAAAGATCATACTTGAGTCATAGAACGTCTTACTGCCTAATTTATCAATAACTAAGAAAACATAAACCTTACTTGGCCCCCATAAGCCAGAAGGTACAACTAGCATAGAATAACCCACTTGGGGCCCCCATAAGCCCTGGCGAGTAAACCTAAGTCTATATACCCCTATCCAAGGTCACACTGTGTCAACTAAAGGCTATAGCCATCCTATCAAACCCCTGGGTCTGCAACTAAGCCCGCTCGGCCCCTAACTGTAACTGTGTCTGAGTCCGGTGGACTCCTCATATCTGCACCCCGGGCACCAGGCTCGACGAGGGTGTATATAAGGCCAACCACGGCATATGAGGATCTGGAACCCCATCTTCGTCCCTGTCGGACAGCATACCGCTTCGTAGAGTGACGTCATCTAGCACCTGGCGGGCGTCGACACAGCTAATAAACCTAGGGTTGGTCATGAAGGCTATAAATGCATAATCCATCCCAAAATAGTATGAAATATTGATCTCAGCTAATAACAACAACTAATCATAGTAGACATGCTTCTGGTATACTCACTGGGATTCAAACTAAGTTTTGATGCTAAGAAAACTAACTTGCCGAAGGAAACTGCCTTAACATACCTTGTTCGCCGATTACTGTTTAACTGGTGAGTTTCAGCTCGTATCCAACTGCTCTTCTTAACTGCAATTATATTATTAGAAGAATGAGGCTAATTTCAGTACCAAATTTGAAAAAAAATGATAACTTATATATAAATATTAACTATACTTCAACTTGACGGAACACGGTTGAAAACTCGTAATTTCCCGACAATCCATAAGGGAGAAATGCTTACTCTAAGCCTGTGATTGTATTGACCCTAGTTTGGAGCAATTCCAACAAATTTAGCTCAGAGGAGTTACGATTTTCCGGGCAAATTTCACGAAACTAATTTCGTAGTAATTCTCCATGCAGCCTTATACTTCGATACCCGAAGTTAATTTTAATTCAGGCAGCGTTTCGTAGCGTAAACGAAAGAAATATACTTGGTTTCTTCGTACCCCTTCAGGTCTGGCCGTATATATGTTGAAATGAAATAAAATCAAAGGAGGGAACATACATATACTTGAGGCGGTGGACAGGCGTCTGTGGAACGGACCCCATCGCGCCAATAGTCAGGCATGCCACGGAGCGCAACGCGAAGGGCAGGGTCCGTGCCACGCTGCCCCTTGGGTAGCTGGCCCGGCCTCTTCCCGTGTGGTTCCAACTCTGTGCTCGTCCGACCTTTCCCTGGGTCCCTTTCTCGTATGTCTTATGTTCTAAAACTCCTAACAAATATACGAATAGGCCGTCCAAGCATTAGAAACTTACAGGGTGTAACATCCTCCCCCTCTTAGGAACATTAGTCCTCGAATGTTAACTTCCGCTTACAAGAACTTAACTCTTTCAAGTACTTATTTTGGAGAAATTTCTTAGAGTCTCCCCTATATTATGGACTATCCAAAAATCCTGAAACGCAAAAAAGTCCAGTACAGGCACTTCATATAACACTATAACAACTATTTCACAATAAGACTGGAGTCAACTGAGCTATATATAACATAAATCATGCAACAACGAGTGATTTAATGACTTACCTTAACTACATAATCTGGAATGAGTCTGGAACAAGTGAGGATGTATGGATTTCATGTCGTCCTCAGCCTCCTAAGTTATTTCCTCTCTATTCTTGTTTCTCCATAGTACCTTAACAGAGGCAACATCTTTAGTACTTAACCTGCGAACCTATCGATCTAATATAGTTACTGGAACCTCTTCATAGGAGAATTCCTCAGTAACATGGACATCCTTAACTGGCACAACTCGGGACGGATCCCCTATGGACTTTCATAGCATCGACACATGGAAGACCAAATCAATCGATTCCAATGCTAAAGGCAAATCCAGCTCGTATGCCACCTGGCCTATTCTCCGGAGTATTCAATACGGCCCAATAAACTCGGGTTGAGCTTTCTCTTTTTTCCAAACCTCATTACGCCCTTCATTGGCGAGATTTTTAGAAATACCCAGTCACCTACATTGAACTGCAGGTTTCTACGCCGCATATCAGCGTAAGATTTTTGGTGGCTCTGAGCTGTTAGTAGACGTTCTATGATAAGCTTTACTTTCTCTTCTGACTGGCAAATTATATCCGGCCCAATTAACCCTTTCTCTCCAACCTCGAACAAACCAACTGGGGACCTGGATTTTTGCCCGTATAAAGTCTCATAAGGCGTCATCTAAATCATTGAATGGTAACTGTTATTGTAGGCAAACTCAATAAAGGTTAAATGTTCATCCCATCTGCCTCCAAAATCTAGCGTATACGCCCGTAACATATCCTCGAGTGTCTGAATTATACGTTCTGCCTGCCCATCTATTTGAGGGTGGACTGTCGTACTCAGATTAACTTGGGTTCCCAAACCTCTCTGGAAGGATTGCCAGAACCTAGCTGCAAATTGTGCTCCCCTGTCAGAAATGATAGATATTGGGACACCATGTAATCTAACTATCTCCCTAATATAAAGCTCAACATAATCTTCAGCTGAAAAAGTAGCCCTCACTGGCAGAAAATGGGCTGATTTCGTAAATCTGTCAACAATGACCCAGATGGAATCAAATTTATGCCTGGTACGAGGTAACCCTATCACAAGATCCATGTTAATTGCCTCCCATTTCCACATAGGCACTGCTATCTCCTCTGTCAGTCCACCGAGTTTCTGATGTTTGGCTTTCACCTACTGGCAATTAGGACATTGAGCTACAAATTCTGCTATTTCATTTTTAATTCTCGACCAACAGTAATTCTTTTTTATGTCGTGATACATCTTTGTTGGTCCCGAATGAAGAGAGTAACAGGAGTAATGCACCTCACCCGTAATTTGCTGGCAAAGTCCTTCCGCGTCTGGAACGCAGAGGCAATCCCTATACTTAAAACTCCGTCTTTAGTTGGAAATCTGTAACTTTCTGTCGCTGAACCTTATCTCTAAGTTGAACCAGGTTAAGGTCCTCGTACTATCGTTCTTTCACTTCCATAACTAACGATGATACTTCCGTGTTCTGAATTACTTCCCCACTGTCTCCTGAATCTACTATACGGATGGCTAAACTGGCTAACTAATGCAATTCTCGAGCCAATTCCCGCTGTCTGGGCTTCAAATATGCCAGGCTTCCCATGGACTTGCGACTGAGGGGCATCTGCAAAAACATTGGCTCTCTTTGAATGGTATAAGATATTTACATAATAGTCTTTCAACAGCTCCAACCAGCGACGTTGTCGTAGATTCAACGCTTTCTGTGGAAAAATGTATTGGAGGCTTTTATGATCAGTGAAAATATCTACATGAATCACCGCAGTTAAGTCCAGGTCATGGGTGGGGTAGTTCTTTTCATGTTTCCTCGGCTGTCTGGAAGCGTAAGCAATCACTTTACCATGCTGCATCAGAACATCCTAACCCCGCGCCTGAAGCATCGCAATACACTATATAAACCTTTGATCCTTTTGGCAAGGCTAATAATGGTGCTGAGATCAGTCTGTTTTTCAATTCCTGAAAGCTCTGTTCACATGCTTTATTCCAGTGAAATTTAGTTGTTTTCTAAGTTAACTTGGTCAAAGGCGCTTCTAAGGTGGAAAATCCTTCCACGAACCTTCTGTAATACCCGGCTAACCCTAGGAAACTGCGTACCTCAGTTGGAGTGGTAGGTCTAAGCCATGTCCTTACAGCTTCAATTTTCTACGAGTCTACCTATATACCAGCATCCGACACAATGTGACCCAGAAAAGCTATTGAATTCATCCAAAATTCACATTTAGAAAACTTCGCATACAGCTAGTAATTCCTGAGAGTCTGGAGCACTATTGTAGGTGATCCCGGTGATCTGCCTCTGAACGGGAATATACCAGAATATCATTAATAAATACTATCACAAACAGGTCCAAATACAGCCTGAAGATGTTGTTCATCAAGTCCATGAACACTACAGAAGCATTTCTCAACCCGAAGGACATAACTAGGAACTCGAAATGACCATACCTGGTCCTAAAAGCAGTCTTCGGAATTTCCCTCTCATGAACCTGAACCTGATGGTACCCTGACCTTAAGTCAATTTTTGAGAAATACCTTACCCCCTGCAATTAGTCAAACAAGTCGTCTATTCTGGGAAGCGGGTACTTATTCTTGATAGTGACTTTATTCAGTTGTCGGTAATCTATACACATACGGAGGTAGCCATCCTTCTTTCTCACAAATAGAACTGGTGCTCCCCACGGTGAAGTACTCGGCCTGATGAAGTCCTTATCTAACAGATCTTTCAATTGTTCCTTCAACTCTCTGAGCTCAGCAGGAGCCACTCAGCACGGAGGAATAGATATGGGATGAGTACCTGGTAATAAATCAATTGCAAAGTCGATTTCCCGTTCTGGAGGAATGTTAGGTAGCTCATCTGGGAATACATCTAAAAATTCACTAGCTACTGGAATGGACTGAAGAGTTTGGGATTCTTCTTGATCATCTTGAACTCTGACAATATGATAAATAAATCCTTTTTCTATCAATATTCGCGCCTGAAGATAGGAAATAAACCTACCTTTTGGCGTGGCTACACTACCTTTCCACTCCCATACAACCTCCCCTGGAAAGTGGAATCGGATAGACTTTGTCCAACATTCGAAATTGGAATAGCATGGCGCCAACCAATCCATATCCATAATTGTATCAAAATCAATCATTTCTAGTTCTATCAAATCTGCTAAAGTCTGACAACCAACAACCTCTATTGTGCATCCCCGATAGACCCTCTTGGCTATGATAGAGTCACCGACGTGTGTAGACAATGAAAAGGGTCGCTGAAGCAATTCTGGCGTAATACCGAACTTTCGAGCCACTAATGGGGTAATATAAGACAAGGTGGATCTTGGATCTATTAGTGCATAAACAGAATGAGAGAAAATGTCCAGCATACCTATCACCACATCCGGCGATGATTCTGACTCCTGTCGTCCCAGTAAGGCATAAGTGCGATCTGGACCGGTACCTGAGCTAGATGCCCCTGATCTGCCTCGGCCTCTGCCGGCTAGAGCTAAGGGCCTACGTCCTGCTGGAGATGTTGGGGCACGTGATCCTACTAAAGATCTACCCTGTCGGTCTCGATCACTCTGACCTCTGGCTGGACCATCCCTTATTTGATGACCCTCCTGTACACAGGTATAACATGTTGTGGAACCATACCTGCACACCCCAGAGTGACGTCGACTGCAAACAGGGCAAAGTGGCACGGTGAATCTACTCTGCTCCACTCCTCTCTGCTGTTGTGAACCTACTGATCATGAGCTCTCGCCGGGTCCTGACTGCCCTCGACGACCAGATCCACTCCCCTTCTGCTATTTTGGGGGTGGGGGTCTGGGTGGCCTTCCTGAAAATCGTGGCCTGGGTCCACCCTGGGACTCTGCCTGCATGTCACTAGGTTTGGCCCTTCAGTGCTGCTCCTTATCTCCCATTGCTGTTGTCTGATCCCTTCAATATTCTGAGAAAATACCTGGACGCGGGCAACATCCATGTCCCTCGCAGAGTGGTCGTAATATAGGTTTCAACATATATTCTGGATTCAGCCCCATAATAAACTGATGCACCCTAGCTGGCATGGTATCCACAAAAGTTGGTGAATTTCGGGCCAAGGAGTTGAACCTCATAGCATACTCCTGGACACTCATTAACCCCTGCTCTAGATGGAGGAACTGATCAACTGGGCCTATCGAATTTCTCGTGGTAGGTAATGATCTATAAAAGCCTCTGAGAAGATGGGCCAAGCCGGAGGGGAAACATCTCACCCTCGGGACCTCTCCCAACTCTCGTACCACAGTACTGTAATGTCCCGTAGCCAGAATACCGCTAACTCAACCTACTCTGCAGGTGTGGGATGCATCACCCTGAAAATTCGTTGCATCTGATCCAAGAAATCCTGAGGGTCCTCCACCCGATCCGTCCCTGTAAACTGCGGGGGACTCAAGGCGAGGAACTCTCAGACCCTCGAACTACCTGGCCCTCTTGAGGACTTTGCGGCTGTGGGTGCCACTGGCTGATGCTGTGCATCCATTATCTGAGCCAGCATAACAACAACACTCCTGACCTCTTGATCCGATGGTACTGGTATAGAGACTGTTGGAGGCGGTGCCATCACATTTGCCACTCCGAGTGGCTCCTGGCATAGTGTATAATGCTGGGAAGACCAAGACGAAGTCTCCCTATAACCTTTAGATCGGGCTGACTCTGACTGAGGCACCCTGTTGGTGCCTTCCCCTGCTGCAATGTCTAGTCTTCTGTCGGTCGTGGTGTGTCGCGGGTCTGTTATTTCTCTGTAGATAAAAGAATATGGTAGGCTTAGGGACTCAATCCTATATTGTACAGATCCAGGACTGGATAAGAAGAAAGAGTAACCATCCTATCATGCCTCGCAACCTCCTTCCTATAAAATGTGGTGCACAACACATCCATAGACAAGACTCTCTACTTAGCTCGGCTTGTAGACTCCCTGAGATACGACCTGCACTGATACCAAGTTTGTCACCCACCACTTTGGGAGGCATGACTGGAACCTGATGCCCTATTAGGATCTGGACTGGCTGAGCTGACTGAGCCTAACACTTCTGGTGCAGCCTTACCTCCCAAATTAAGAAAACAATGAGTTATATCTCGGCTGTAAATATGACCTTCGGCCGACAAGGCCTTATAGCCACTTGTAAAAGAAAACAGCTAACCAGAAACAATAACAGGGAATCCTATGCGGGCCGACAAGAACACCATGATGTCTAGTTATGACTGTAATGTAAAACCAGTGCTAAGCTAAACTATGACAGAAAAGGCCGCTAATCTGTCAGCGAAACAAGGCCCCACACGGTCAACATGTAATCTTAAACACACATGGGCCCGACATGGACAACACATAAACTAACACACATATAGGCTCCACACGGCCAATAACATCTAACTACAGGGAAATAGATACAATATTCAAGCCTCTAGGAGTAATTTAATGGTCGGGACAGGGCCCCAGCCTACTCGAAAACTGTAATCAAAAAGTAATAAACCTCCTATCTGTAAGCTCCGAAAGAAAGGATCTACTGCTCGGGTCATACTGGCTGAAAGATACGAGGGACCTGCTCCTCATCTATCCGTACCTGTAGGCAAATAATGCAGCGCCCCATAAAGGGGGTCAGTACAATATGTACTGAATATGTAAGGCGATAACTATAAATGACTGTAGTAAAGAGACGGAACTGAAAGTAACTGAAGGAAGGAATAAAGATCATACCTGAGTCATAGAACGTCTTACTGTATAATTTATCAATAACTAAGCAAACATAAACCTTACCTGGCCCCCATAAGCTGGAAGGTACAACCAGCACAGAATAACCCACCTGGGGCCCCCATAAGCCCTGGCGAGTAACCTCAGTCTATATACCCCTATCCAAGGTCACACTGGGTCATCTAAAGGCTATAGCCGTCCTACCAATCCCCTGGATTTGCAACTGAGCCCGCTTGGCCCTAATTGTAACTGTGTCTGAGTCCGGTGGACTCCTCATATCTGCACCCCGGGCACTAGGCTCGACGGGGGTGTATATAATGCCAACCACTGAATATGAGGATCTAGAACCTCATCTTCGTCCCTTGCGGAAGGCATACCGCTCTGTAGAGCGACATCATCTAGCCCCTGGCAGGCGTCGATACACCTAATAACCCTAGGGTCGGTCATGAAGGCTATACAAGCATAATCCATCCCGAACTAGTATGAAATATTGATCTCTGCTAATAACGACAACTAATCATAGTAGACATGCTTCTGGTATACTCATTGGGATTCAAATTGAGTTATGATGCTAAGAAAACTAACTTACCGAAGGAAACTGCCTTAACATACCTCGTTGGCCGATTACTGATTAACTGGCGAGTTTCATATTGTATTTAACTGCTCTTCTCCACTGCAATTATATTATTGGAATGAGGATAATTTCAGTACCAAATTTGACAAAAAATGATAACTTATATATAAATATTAACTATACTTCAACTTGACAGAACACGGTCGAATACTCGTAATTTCCCGAGAATCCATAAGGGAGAAATGCTTACTTTAAGCCTGTGATCGTACTGACACTAATTTGGAGCAATTCCAACAACTTTATCTTAGCGGAGTTACGATTTTTCGGGAAAATTTCACGAAACTAAGTCCGTAGTAATGCTCCATGCAGCCTTATACTTCGATACCCGAAGTTAATTCGAATTCGGGCAGCGTTTCGTAGCGTAAACGAAAGAAATATACTTGGTTTCTTCATACCCCCTCAGGTCTGGCCGTATATATGTTGAAATGAAATAAAATCCAAGGAGGCAACATAAATATACTTGAAGCGGTGGACAGGGGTCCGTGCCCATCGTGCCAATAGTCGAGCGTGCCACGGAGCCCAATGAGGAGGGCAGAGTCCGTGCCACGCTGCCTCTTTTGGGCAGCTGGCCCAGCCTCCTCCCCCGTGGCCCCAACTCTATGCTCGTCCGACCTTTCCCTGGGCCCCTTTCGTGTATGTATTATGTTCTAAAACTCCTGACCAATGTACGAATAGGCCGTCTAAGCATTAGAAACTTACGGGGTGTAACATCCTCCCGCCCTTAGGAACATTAGTCCTCGAATGTTAACTTCCGCTTATAAGAACCTTAACTCTTGCAACTACTTATTCTGCAGAAATTTCGGCAGAGTCTCCCCTGTAATATGGACTATCCAAAAATCCTGAAACACAGAAAAGTCCAGTACATTCACTTCATATAACACTATAAAAACTATTTCACAATAAGTCTGGAGTCAACTGAGCTATATATAACATAAATCATGCAACAACGAGTGATTTAATGACTTACCTTAACTACATAATCTGGACTAAGTCTGGAACAGGTGAGGATGTATGGATTTGATGTCGTCCTCAGCCTCCCAAGTCATTTCCTCTCTATTCTTGTTTCTCCATAGTACCTTAATAGAGGAAACATCTTTAGTCCTTAACCTGCGAACCTGTCGATCTAATATAGCTACTAGAACCTCTTCATAGGCTAATTCCTCGGTAAACTGTACATCCTTAACTGGCACAACTCGGGATGGATCCCCTATGCACTTTTGTAGCATCGACACATGGAAGACCGGATGAATAGATTCCAATGTTGAAGGCAAATCTAGCTCGTATGCCACCTGACTTATTCTCCGAAGTATTTTGATACGGCCCAATAAACTCAGGTTAAGCTTACCCTTTTTCCCAAACCTCATTATGCCCTTCATTGGCAAGATTTTTAGAAATACCTAGTAACCTACACTGAACACCATGTTACTACGCTGCATATCAGCGTGTAAAAATTTTGGCGGCTTTGAGCTGTTAGTAGATGTTCTCTGATAAGCTTTACTTTCTCTTCTGACTGGCAAATTATTTCCGGACCAATTAACCCTGTCTCTCCAACCTCGAACCAACCAACTGGGGACTTGTATTTTCGCCCATATAAAGCCTCATAAGGCGCTATCTGAATCGCTGAATGGTAACTGTTATTGTAGGCAAACTCAATAAAGGGTAAATGTTCATCCCAGCTGCCTCTGAAATCCAGCGCACATGGCTGTAACATATCCTCGAGCGTCTGAATTGTACGTTCCGCCTGCCCATCTATCTGAGGGTGGAATGCCATACTCAGATTAACCTGGGTTCCCAAACCTCTCTAGAAGCATTACCAGAACATAGTTGTAAATTGCGCTCCCCTGTCAGAAAAGATAGATACTGGGACACCATAACCTCTCTTGAAGGATTAGTAGAACCGAGCTGTAAATTTCGCTCCCCTGTCAGAAATGATAGATACTGGGACACCATGTAATCTAACTATCTCCCTAATATAAAGCTCGGCATAATCTTCAGCTGAAAAAGTAGCCCTCACTGGCAGAAAATGGGTTGATTTCGTCAATCTATCAACAATCACCCAGATGGAATCAAATTTACGCCTGGTAAGAGCTAACCCTGTCACAAGATCCATGTTAATTGCCTCCCATTTTCACATAGGCACTGCTATCTCCAGTGTCAGTCCGTCGGGTTTCTGATATTCGGTTTTCACCTTCTGGCAATTAGGACCTTGAGCTACAAATTCTTCTATTTCCCTTTTAATTCCCGGCCACCAGTAATTCTTTTTTATTTCATGATAAATCTTTGTTGAACCCGGATGAAGATAGCAGTGGGAGTAATGCACCTCGCCCATAATTTGCTGGCGAAGTCCTGTCGCATCTGAAATGCAGAGGCGATCCCTATATCTCAAAAATTTGTCTTTAGTTACCTGGAAATCTGTAACTTCCCCTCGTTGAACCTTATCTCTGGTCTGAAATAGGTTAAGGTCCTCGTACTGTCGTTCTTTCACTTCTACAACTAACGATGACACTGTCGTGTTCTGAATTACTGCCCCACTATCTCCTGAATCTACTATACGGATGGCTAAACTGGCTAACTAATGCAATTCTCGGGCCAGTTCTCGCTGTCCGGGCTCCAAATATGCCAGGCTTCCCATGGACTTGCGACTGAGAGCATCTGCTATAACAATTGCTTTCTCTGGAGGGTATAATATATTTACATCATACTCTTTAAACAGCTCCAACCAGCGATGCTGTTGTAGATTCAACGCTTTCTGTGGAAAAATGTATTGGAGGCTTTTATGATTAGTGAAAATATCTACATGAATCACCGTTGCTAATTCTAGGTCATGGGTGGGGAAGTTCTTTTCATGTTTCCTCAGTTGTCTAGAAGCGTAAGCAACTCTTTACCATAATGCATCAGAACACATCCTAACCCCATGCTTGAAGCATCGCAATACACTGTATAACCCTCTAATCCTTTCAGGAAGGCTAATACTGGTGTTGAGATCAGTCTGTCTTTCAATTCCTGAAAGCTCTGTTCACATGCTTTAGTCCAGTGAAATTTAGCTGCTTTCTAAGTTAACTTGGTCAAAGGCGCTGCTAAGGTGGAAAATCCTTCCACAAACCTTCTGTAATACCTGGCTAACCCTAGGAAACTGCGTACCTCAGTTGGAGTGGTAGGTCTAGGCCATGTCCTTCCTACTTCAATTTTCTGTGAGTCAACCTATATACTAGCATCCGACACAATGTGACCAAGAAAAGCTACTAAATTCAGCTAAAATTCACATTTAGAAAACTTCACATACAGCTGGCGATTCTTGAGAGTCTGGAGCACTGTATGTAGGTGATCTATACGGGGAATATACCAAAATATCATCAATAAATAC
>JACEIK010006028.1:62657-97995 GCA_018107945.1 Datura stramonium
CTCACATAAGCCTCTATGTTGAATCTATAGGCATGATTTCTAAATGAGTGCAAGTAAATCCTATAAACATGATCTCTAATGCAAAAATGTCAGACTTTGTATATGCAGCTTATAATGTGATACAATTAGGAATAATTTCTAAATGTGTGGACAAATTAATGAGAACGTGACTTCTATTCAACAAACGTTATAAAAATGAAGCACATTGACAAAGTATATATGAGTCTGGAAATGGTCTCATTTAGGCGAGGATTTTATGATTTATAAGTTATTATTCCTATTGACATGAGCTCTATGTGCCATATATTATTATAGAAATTTCAAATCAAGGCGATACGGAATCTAATGCATGGAATGTTAATCTTGTAAACATGACCCAAAAGCAATAATTAATATATTTAAATCGGTGTCGTTGGATTAAGAAAGTGAAGCATATAGTTAAAACCTATAGAAATAGTCTCGGACAGATAAATATTTTTGTGACAGGTTCATTGACATAGAAAAATTATGAATTAATTGATTAACGATCATCAAACTTGGTTCAAACAATTCGTTATTAATCAGATTTTAAAACCCATATGCAGGATATGCATGTAAAGCAGTTCATTAAATATGTCATTTGACTTACATTGAATAGACCAACATATACCAAGAATAATTTCTATAGACAGATTTACTAACATGAAAACATTCTTCAAACCAAATTGTTGTGGTTCCTATAGGTATGATTTCTAATAATTATACATGCAACATGCTTCAAAACAAATTGTCGTAATTTCTATAAGCATGATTTCTAATAATTATACATGAAACATGCTTCAAACCAAATTGTCGTAGATCCTATAGACATGATTTCTAATAATTATACATGAAACATGCTTCAAAGTCGTAGTTCCTATAGGCATAATTTCTCATAATTATATATGCATCATTCCTATATGCCTGATTTCTATGTGAGATTGACTAATTAGCAGTCAAGAAATAAAAACAGTAAAAAAAACATACAAACCCCATCCCCCATAAACCCTTTTTTACTATTATTAGTTTATTACAATTATTACAAATCGATAAATAAATAAATAAATAAAATACATGAAATAAAAATACATAACATTAAATTAACTAATCTAAAGCCCACTCTTGCCCTAGCGATTCTCCGAAGGATTACGAATCAAGCAGAACCTATTAAACCTATGACGCAACAAGGTGCACACGTCCAAACATCTGTATCCTGGACTCGAGGAAATCATAGCTTACTTAAAATTAAAGGTACTTAGTTAAACATATGGACACATTAGATGGCAGATTTCACATTACTGTGTAAGGTATTTAAAACACATATAGAATACATAAAGATAATAAAATATCCATATTTACTGGAATAGCAAGCAGATAGTGAATGCAAAGTGACTAACCACTTAATAATAATTCCAGCAAATAGTAAGTATCAGCAATTTTAGCAAAATATTTTCATCGACTATGGTCCAAACCACAACACATCAAGATCACCAGAATCTCATAATTCCAAGAAGTGCTTATGTTGAGGGATATATGAGTTATAAAATAGAAGAGGAGTGAAGAACAAAGAGGAGTTTATTACAAGGCAATTTTTGGGTTGAAATAGCAATGTTCGACTGATTTCAAAGACCAGACCAAGCCTCCTTTTATAGTTAATCAATAAGGAATTTAAAAGGGGAGAAAAATATTTTAAAATCAATTAAGGGAAATCTTCTTTCTTTGTTAATGCGATTGAGCCAATTAGAGAGTGAAAAGAAAGGAAAAATAGGAAAAACTGTTGAGAAAATCTTTCCTTAAGTAAACAATCAAATCAATTAAATTGGGGCATTATAGAATCACCTTATTCAGATATAAATTAGACCATGAAAATATAATAAATTTATCATAAATACACACCTAATGTTATGAAATAACTAGTCGTAGGGATTTTTTTCTTAATTAACCTGATTGAATCAATTGAACACAAGAATTAAAAAAAACTTAACTTAAA
This sequence comes from Datura stramonium, assembly GCA_018107945.1. Taxonomy (NCBI): domain Eukaryota; kingdom Viridiplantae; phylum Streptophyta; class Magnoliopsida; order Solanales; family Solanaceae; genus Datura; species Datura stramonium. Next base: position 64,666 of record JACEIK010006028.1, read on the forward strand.
AAACCATGTGTCAAAGATGTCAATAATTATGTTTGAGAAAGCAAATAAATAAAAATATATTAAGTTACCATAATAGGTATATGCCGTAATTATCTCAATAAAATTGTAAAAGAAAATCTTTAATCAAGGTGATAATAGTAATATAGACTTATACCAAGACATAATAGATTCAAAACTTCACATATTGGAGTTAATCAGAAATAATTACTCAAAGTTTACCATACACGAGCACTTTTCAAAATTATTCAACTCATAAAAAGAAAGAGAAAAAAGGATTTTATTTTAACTAACAGAGGTCGAATCTTAACACATCATTATACAAAATCCAAAATTACCATGTTTAATATGACAGGCTATTATGACTCCAACTTAAATAGAGAAGAAGCAAAATTATATCATATTCCATACAAAGTTGTCATGAACCTAGATTGAGATGAAGAATTGATACATGATACAAATGAAGTGTATACAGAATTAAATATATACTGACATTAGAGTTCTAACAACGGGCAGATATGCATACGAGTAATATCAAGAATTTAACAGAGGGAAAAGAAAAGCGTTGTTTGGAGCTTGATACAGATTTACATATACACACACATTAACATCCAGAATCAGACATCAGTTGATTGCTAACAAGATTAGAATTAAAAAATTCACGACTTTCATGTACAACGATCTAGATGCGGTTGCAAACAATAATCTATGTAATTGCATGAATTTCATATCTTGAAATACAAACTATTAATCAGCTGTGCAAATAAGAAAAATATGGGAAATGTCATATCTTGGACAGATTCATAAGAATCTTCCCTTAAAGCAAAACCTGAGCCAAAAGAGGGAAAGAAAGAGAGGAGGGGCGGCGTTGGTCAGATCAGGGTGGCTTGGGTTCTGGTAGGAGGATAGGGGTCTGGAGGTTGGTTTTAGGTCATTTTTCATCTGTTGGTCTAGGTGGTGTTTGGCCAGAGTAAGGTGAGCAAGAGTGGTGTTTTTTGGAGAGGAGAGAAGAGAGTCGAAGGGATGGTGGCATTTAGCTTGAAGAGAGAGGACGGTGGCAAGGGAGAGGGGAGAAAAGGTTGGGTTGTAACACCAGTAGTGGTCGCTGGACGGTGGAGTGAAGGAGAGGGGTTCGGTTGACTAGTTTCTGGTCCTTTTCCAGCCATTGGTTTCTGGAAGGAGGCATAGGAGACGGGACTGTGAGGGTTCTGATCGGGGGCGGTCGGTTGTGGTTTTGTGAGGATGATGTATTGGGTCTTGGCCGAAGATGATGAGAAAAAATGAGAGAAAAGAGGGGGGAGAAGGACCGGTGGCTACTGGTCCGTCGGAGAAGACGAAGAGGGAGAGGGTGAGGTCTGATGTGGCACTGTTTGGTAGAGATGGGAATGGTAGTTTAGGTTTAGGTTTTTTTGGGAGGGGGGTATTATGATAATAATGAAAAGTGGGTTAGGGTTTAATCTTGTCCGTAGGATTAGATTAAACGAACAGCTTAAATTTAATTTACAAAAATGGGTTGGGTTGTGGGTGTTGTGGGTTATTCGGTGTCCCGGGTTGGGTTAGTAGGATTAATTTGAAATTTAATTTGGCTTAAAATGTGGCCGCGTATTTGACCAAAAATGGCTAAAATTGGCATGCAATTGAAAGAACGTACAAATTTAAATAAATTAGATCAAATTGAATTTAGCCGCTATTAAATTAATAAAAATACTACATTTATAAATGGTTTAGTAAACTAGTAACATAATTATTTAATTTATGATAAAAATTATATAAATACTATTATTACTGTAAATTAACATAATTAATTTATAAAAAATTTAAATAAAATTATATTTTAAAATACAAAACTTGTTTAGTTGAAAACACGTATATATTACTACGCAAGACACGTATATGACAATTACACCTAATATTAGAAAATTAAAACTTTGAAATCTTTAATTAAAAATAAAATATTTTAAAAGATTTGAATTCAAGATTTAAATCTTATAAGAGAAAAAATTTTAAAGTTATGATAATTAATATTTTAAAAATAATGATTTGAACCAAACGATTACAAAAAAGGTAATTTTTTAAAATATGCATACACATATTATTAAGCGCCTAGATCTGGGCATGGGGAGGTCAAAATTGGGTGTGTCAACACCGTTTTTCTTCTTGCTCGAAAAAGAAGAATGAATTTTCGAGCAAAAGAACATTGACTTAGTAACCAATTTTTTCCGATCGAGGAATGATCGATAAGACTGCACAAAAGGGGATAAGAGTTGTAAAAATATCGTGGATGAGGCTTTGGTATCAAGCCGCCACATATCTCGGTCTACGAGACTCGTACCGCGTGTCTTCTAGATTTAGGGACGAATGAAACCCCTAAAAGAATTAAATAATACGAGGCTTGAATAAAGATGAAGGGCGCACGAAATGACTAAATTTAGATTGGATTATGGAATGAAAATATGAGAAATGACGGCTTGAGTCAATGCGTATAAAATAGGGGTGGTCAAAATAAGGCGTGATGTGCGATCCCAACTTGGTATTAACATAACGAAATAATTAAAACAAAGCGCTGCATATTCCATAAAAATAAACCGAAATAAAATTTAAACATGATGCAAGTTCCTTTAGACAATGAGATTTCTTTGAGACAAAAAGATGATGTCTCTAAGCCATTATGTCTTGGGCCATGATATGTAAAATAAATTCCTTAGATCATGAAATGATGTCCGCGGGCCTTGAAAAAAAATGATGCCTTTAGACTATGACGACTTAGGAGTATGATAAGAAAAATTAAATCCTTAGGTCGTGAAAAATGATACCTTTTAGACTATGACGTCTTAGGAGTATGATCACCAGAAGTAAATCTTTAGGCCATGATATGATGTCTGTGAGGCCATGAAACAATGTCTAGACCATGACGCTTCAATGAGTAAAATAATGATACTTAAGGAAAGTAAATTATTTGAGGGCCTAAGTAACTCAATTGGTAGCTCTATGGTTTATTCGAGCTCAATGCAGATAAATCATAGGGCTCAGAACGCAATAGCGGGCTCAAATGTATATCATGGGCTCAAAATGTATATCATGTGCTCAAAATTCATATAACGGGCTCAAAATGCAAATACAAGATTAAAATGTATATTACTGTTCAAAATGTATATCACGGGCTCAAAATGCATATAACGAGCTCAAAGTGCAATAACGGGCTCAAAATATATATATTACGTGCTCAAAATGCATATAACGGCCCAAATACATATAACGGGCTCAAAAGCAAATATGAGCTCAAAATGTATATTACCGCTCAAAATGTATAATGGGCTCAAAGTGTAATAATGAGCTCAAAACGTATATACGGACTCAAAATGCATATAATGTGCTCAAATGCAATAATGGGCTCAAAATATAAATACAAAGCTCAAAATGAATTCACTAAGCTCAAAATATATATCACTCTGCTCAAAAATGCATATAATCGGCACAAGATTCAATAGCGGGCCTAAAATACAACGGGCTCAAAATGCATACGATGGGCTCGAGACACAATAGTGGGATCAAATATGCAACAACGCTCAAGATGGGCCAATGGGATCAATGTATATTATGGGCTCAAAATGCAATAATCTAAGCAATGCATATAATGCTCAAGATGCAATAGCGGTCTCAAATGCAACAACAGCTCAAAATACAATAATGGACTCAAAATGAAAATACATGCTCAAATGTGCTATCATGGGAACAAAATGCAATAATGGGCTCGTGGGATGCAATAGCGGCTCAAATGCAACAACGGGCTCAAATGCATATCAATGGCTTAAATGCAATAATGGGCTCGAATACAAATATAAGGCTCGAAATGAAATCATAGGGATCAAAATTATGGGCACAACATGTAAATCAAAGGGTTCTTAATGAAAGAAAGATATAAATAGGGGCACAAAATATAAATAGCGGGCTTGTGATGCAAGAAAGGGTAGAGTGACTTAGCTCTGTGTCGCTTTTGCGAACAAGATGTCCTCCATTGTTTCCTTTGCACTTTGGTACTTCGTACTCAAATAAAAAATTATTATTTTGTAAAGGGGAGTTGATCTCGTACACTTGCCTTGTAGCTTCCGCAATTCTACTAGACACCTGTTGTTGAACTCCGTCCGGTATACACTTGGACAATAAGGTTTAAATAAAAGACATACATTGAAGATAATTTAGCAAAGGCTAAAGCATGTGAGGAAAATCAGGTTAAATCATAGGCCATGACACAGGGACGCCACGACGACGAATCCGCAAGCGTACGGGTCGTGCAATATAGTGGCCTCTTTAAGAACCGGAATGTCGAACTCCACGGGACCGGACCCATTCCCTCTAACTATTTCAAGTGTGATATTAAATACCAAAAAATGTTGATTATAGAAGCTTTCAGTGAGATTAATTAAGTCTAATTGTGGTCAACTAAATTTCGAATTCACTCTAGGAGCAACATAGAGTTAAAACTAGATAATCATGCGCTATTATGAATTGCAATGGTTTAAGTATGAAACTATCAATTGTCGTCACACATAATTAGAATTGCATGTTCATGGCCTTTCGAACCTCTAAACACGACAAACTAGCCTCACTACTTCGTTGAGAGCGAGGATGCTAATTGCTAGTTTGTGGGCAATTAATTACGTGGATGTGGTTTACATGGATATGATTAGGGACTCTCGTACACCTAATCATTCGACTCAACTTAGCCTCACAACTACTTTGTTGAGTGGTGATGTGATACTTTAGTTCGTCTCTAATCCTCATCCCGTTTATCAACCAAGGTAAGGAATTAGGTATATATCTCTATCCTAACACAAATTATATCGTGAGATAATCATGCTCCTTACATTCTCGTTCTGACTTGTGTAAATGCTTTTCAAGCATATGCCTAAGTTAACGTGGTATGTTCTCATGGTGATGAATCATAAAAACAACCAATAATCCGTAATGCAAGCCAAAAACAATCAATAACTTAATTCCAACACAATTTCATAAAAACACATCATAACTCATGGCTTCAACCCTAGAGAGGAAGGTTCTAGCCATTCATGTTCGTAAAATTATGTGAAACTATAACTAATGAATATACTTTACAAGAATTTGGTGAAGAGAAGGGAATACAAACCCTAGATGAGTTCTCCCACTTTCCTTCACTCCTAGGTGTATGGCTGTATATCAAAATCGTGACAAAATGATTTTTAGGAGCTGGAGGACTTATTTATAGTAAAATGAGAAATGCAAAATTTAAGCCTCGTCGTGGGAATGGCTTGTGGTCATGGAGTGTATCATGAGCACCGCCCGTGGACACCTGAGGTGTAACGTGGAGGCTTCCGAAATTGCCTCGATGCCAATCTGGCGAGGGTCAATTGGGCCGGGTTAAAGATGACACGTCGTTTGCCGCTGGTTATTGTCGGTGGGCGCAGCTGGCTCGGGCGTGGCACGGCGCCGGGCACGGCTGGAGCTCTCCTCGTATAAGCCGCTTGTCTCTGTAAGGGCGGCCGTATGGGCGTGGCACGGCACTGGCGGCTGCAAGACACGCATGGTGGCACGTCGCTCGGCACGCGCCTGCATGGCGCCTTTGCCGACTTGCCATTTTCCCACTCATTCTCTATCACCAACTTATAAATTAGTTCAAAATCATTAAACTACAAAAAAAGGACTAATCATGTTGGTTAGCATATATTCACATTTATATAAATTACAGAAAATGTATAAAATTAATTAGATAAACAAGACTAAATATAGATAGCATCACGGCATGCTATTTTGCCCTAGATCACAACCTCAATAATTCTAAAGTCTTGTTCGCCCTGAACAAACCTTTACATTTCATGTATATGGAGCACCTCACACGTAGCTAATTTAGCAAAATAATTCAAACTACGACTATAATGATTATTTAAGAAGACAAGCTAAAAATAGAGCATGCACGATTTGATCATTTAAATGAAATACAACCTTGCCAAGACTTCCTAACCTCAAGAATCGACTCTCAATCTTAGCAAACCCATGCGAATAAACCGATCAAGAAATCCAACATGAATTATATCCTTCATTCTACATGTGCCATCACGGCAAGAGAGTTACCCATTTTCACACGTTAAAAACTTTTTAAATCACAACATGTGGGTACATGAATAGAATTACACTCACTCTCACAAAGAATTACATGCATCATGTAATGACCCATAAGCTTGCCCTTAGTGTTTTACTCCACTAATTTAAGGATGTAATGAACGTAAGATCAAGTAGGACTTTTTAGGTTGTAATGTAGCAAAGGGACGGGTAGGTACTTCTGGCAGTAATAGTGACTATCTTCCCTAAGCGCTTTTAATACATCACGCCCTCATTACGAACTTCCCTTCTATTACTTCACCTTTATCTTTTCGCCTTCCCTTTTTCCTTTTTGTTTTCCCCTTTCTTAAACACTCTTAGCTTATTAGTATAGTAGTTCTATAAGTAACTTTTAATTAATTTTTGTTTACTCCTTACTAATACTCAACCATATTCAAACAAGTGTACCCTTGACCTTTCTCAACTTTTACAATCGCCACTTTTCCTTTTTTTCCATTCTTCTCACTCCTTTACTTTGGAATTTTTCACTTAAGCGCTTAGGAGTTTTGGATCAACATTCAAGGTAATGAAAGAAAAAAAGGATTAAGCTTATGTTGTAGCTTAATAAAGAATAGGCTCAAGGCTCAATGAGGCTAACTAGGATTTATTATTCAAGGTAGGTAAGTGAGGATGACATTTGGGATCATTCAAAGAAATGCCTAAATCATCTCCCTACAATTCACATCCTTCATTTCATTTATAAACACACCAAAGTTCTAGCACTCCACAATAGCACGTAATGATCAAAAACCTTACACTCATGGCACATGCTCAATTCAAGACACATTCAGCTAATTTAACCCGCCCATCACAAGACCAAACATTAAGCTTCAATCATATTGAGTCAAATTAAGAGCCTAAGTGTCTCACAAAGTTATACACTTGCATGCTTCAAATACACTGTTATTACTTGCATATAATCATTTATAGCACATAACGAGAACATTAAGCCATCAATTAGTTATGAGTTCAAAACTCCAAACCTATTGACTAATTTTTCCTCAAGATGGTCGTCATTCATCCATCGTCGGAAACAGTCCCTAACTATGACTAAAAACATTATATACAGACAAAGAAAATTTTTATTCTTCGGTTCAAAGACCCCTCATCGGAAAAGAACCGAATAGAAAATCAACGTGGTGATGGAAGTCATGCTTGACTCACAAAAAAAAAAATTCAAATTTTTCAAATTTCTCACAAGCATTACATTCACCAAAATTCGTTACACAAAATTTAAAATTTTTCTCACCTCATCGCTTAAATCATGCTATGTCCTCTTAGCATCGAACTAACATTTAAAGAGGGTGAGAAATAATTCCTGAGCCTCTATACCAAGCTAAAACATGCTTTTCTTCAAGTTCTCATAGGTGGGTGTTTGACCCCACACTTCTTCTATTCCATGCTCTTAGCTTCCTTCTGGGTACTCAAACTTCCCTTCCATCTGAGCTTAACTTTTCCACCAAAAACACAAACACAATGAAAATAACAAAATCAACACAACCCAAAGGTAGTTTGTGTATATGAATGGAATGGGATTAATGTAGTCCTTGTTAGGGTGTTGGATCATCAAGGACAATGTAGCCAAAGCGTTCGCAAATTCATTCCGTACTTGGGGAACACGTCTAACTCAATCTTGACAAACCTTTTACACAATTCTTGCACGCAATGAAGATATGGCAATATCTTTGTGTGTTATTCATGGCGCATTCTCTCTTGGATGCATCAACAAACGGCCTAATCACCAATATTGACTGGACATTTATGTCAACCGCCGCCGAATACCAGATGCAAGCTTCATACTCGCCATGTTATTAGTGCTACAGTCAGCAGTTTAGGCCGATATTGAAGGTGGTAATGTTGTCCATTTATACCACCAACATAGCTCTAATACCACTCCTTTGAAATTGGCGCTCCATCGAAGAACAAATACCAACCATCATATTTCAAGAATATCTTCGCCTTTGAGCGCTACCTCCACATCGGGAAAGTACGCCTTCGTAGGTTCATACTCATTATCCACGTGGTTTTCCGCCGATGATCTCGCAAGGGCCTACACCTTGACCTCCCTTCTCGTGTGACATAGAAAATATCAAACTGGCCAATAATATTTGCCATTTAGCCGCTTTTCCTGTCGTGGAAGATGTACTTCAAAGAAATCCATTCTCTGGCAGACGATAGGTCGTGTGCTGCATAGATAATGCCTCACTTCGAGCAACCCAAGACAACAGCGCAACACGTCCTCTCAAGCAAGGTATATCGAGCCTCATACGGTGTGTAAACTTTTGCTCAAATAAAATATTAGTTGCTTATTCCTCCCTATCTCTTCATGTTGTCCCAAAACACAACCAAATGCATTTTCTAGTACGGACATATACAAAAGAAAAGGTCTTCCTTGTTCCGTGGAACCAAAACTAGAGGCTTTGATAGATAATCCTGATTCTATCGAAAGCTTGCTGACATTCAGGAGTCCACTCGTCAGCGGCATCTTTTTTTCGCCAACTTGAAAATAGGCTCACAAATAACTATCGATTGGGCAATAAAACGGCTGATGTAGTTGAATCTCCCCAAAAATCTCATAACTTCCTTCTTGCTCTTTGGCTACGTGAGCTCTTGCATGGCTTTGATCTTAGTTGAATTTAACTCAATACCCCAATGGCTGACGATAAATCCCACACACTCTCCCCACTAGAAAACCAAATGCACACTTTGCCTGATCACTAAATTATACTTTTTGTAGTATTTCGATGAACTTTCTGAGTTCAAACAACAATCCGAAACTTTTCTTTGATTTGATGATGACATCATCCACATAAACCTCAATCTCCTTATGGATCATGTCATGAAAGATAATGGCCATGGCCTCGTAGTAGATCCAACAAGACTTTTCAACTCCTAATGGCATCACCTTGTAGCAATATATGCCCCATGGTGAAAGAAAAGCAGTTTTTTCAAGAACTTAATCATGCATTCCAATTTGATGATAGCTCGCAAAGCAATCCAAAATGACTGCATCTCATGCTTATCATAGTTATCAATTAGGATGTAGATGTTTGGCAATGGAAAGTCATCTTTGGCCGGCTTTTGAGGTCTCTCTATAATTCAACACTAAACTCGACTTTTCGCCCTTCTCAAGACCGGCGTGATATTTGCCAACCAAGTAGATACTCAACCACTTTAAGAATTTTCAAAGATCAATCTTCTTAGCCACCTCCTCCTTTGATTTTCAAACTCATGTCCGGCTTGTATTTCCTTGGTTTTTGCTTGATTTATCAGGATATGTTGGATCAGTAGGCAACCTATGCACTACTATTGAATGGCTAAGTCCAGCCATGTCAACATAGACCAGAAAGACGCCCTTGTATTCTTTCGACCTAAATATAGTCCCCAATTCATCTTTCGCAAATAAGTGCACTGAAGCCCTTGGGTGTCTCGCATCCTCCAGATTACCACCTCTATTTCTACCAGATTGCTTTGGACTTATCCTCAAACTCTACTTCTCCGATAATTTCAGCCGGTGCCTCATTCTCTTCTACTTCTAATGAATTGCTTATGTTATGTCAGTACGCTATTACAAGCCATGTGGCCTAGAATCAACACATTTAGTATTAGATGTGCTGGATAATATAAGTAAAAATAAAAACAATATATGAAGGGAAATAATTTTATTAATTGAATAACTTGCTCAAAATTTGGACATAATATTGAAACGACTTAATGACTAAAAATAAACATTTTGCTTCAAAACAAAACCTCGATCCTTTCAACCTGCATGCCCGACGAGCGCCGGACGGAGTGGTCAGCTTGGTGAGTCCTCTTGAGCTCCAACTTCCTACAAGGGGGCCCTCCTTCCTCGTCATCAACAATGGCATAGCAATTTCCCTCATTCGGCTCCTCCAAGAATAGGTTCCTGCATCTAAGTAGCACAACATCTTCTTCTGACCATTTGATGTCCGGTAAAAGCCATCGTACACAAAAGTTTATTGTAGTGAAGGCAGTGGGTTTGGAAATAAGAAATTATTGTCCCCCTAGAGGATACTCCCACCTTTCAGCTCTGGTTGTGGGTTGGTCCCCAATCCAAAAATAGTCTTGTGTGTCACCATATGCAGAGGTTCAGCCATCCCTTTGCTTGACCCTGGGCGTCACGTCTTCGCTCAAAACCTAAACACAAAAGAGGCATGCGTGTAATTTGTCACTCCATCATCTTTCTCCTTCTCAATGACACCAACAAGCTCTAGAGTGTGAAAGCTCTCACCATTTAAACCTCATCTCACTCCAATGGTCTGGATAACAGGGAGCTACATAAATTAGGACCACTTTCATCCCCATGGACCACGACCTCTTGGTGATCCCACTCAAACTTTTAAACATTGATGCGCAGTTGAAGGAAATACTCCTGCGGCATGTATCCATCGTCATCCCAATAACGTATTGTACGAAGTTGATGTCCATGACTTGGAATGTGATGGTAAACATGGCAGCCAACTAGTATATCAAGATCAATCTCCTCATAATATCCCTTTGCGACTCCATCAAAAGCTTTGACATTCATCTTCCACAACTTGATTCTTAGCGAGATCAACTTCCAAACGGTTCAAAGTGTTAAGGGGACAAATGTTTAAGCCGTAACCCGTGTCGATCAACACTTGGTGATGAATTTATCTCAGGTGTTACACCGTGATATGCGCGCCTTGTTGAGGGCCACACCTTCGGCAGTACCCATTTTCATGAATGAAATCTTTTAGGCCTCAAAGACTTGACTCACCATATAGGCTACTTCATTGCCGGGTTATACTATGTGCACATAGGCCTATTCAACACCTTCATCGTATTTTGGTGTTGATCGTAACTTTTTAACAAGGATAGGATGGATATTCGGCTAAAGTCTTGCCTAACTTCTCTTACCACAAGTAATTTTTTTGCTTGAGTTTTCTTCCAAAACCCCATTATCTTCAACCTCCACCACCGGTTGCTTCCTTTGTTGGCTCCTGAGTCATAGTATCATGAGTGCTATCTCTCCCGACCGAGTCACCTGTGTTACATCTCGTTTCTAAAGACTTTTGTTCCTCGTGGGTGTCTCTTCATATTCTAAGATATCTGTTTCAGAAGAGGTTGAGTAGTTTCTTACCACTATAAATGGAGGTATTGGTGCAGCTACCTCAACCGAATAAAAGGACGTCTTTTGCACTATTATAGACAAGTTTAGTTAAGAACCCGTTTGTGCTTGATGACCCCAATAGTATTCAACAAATTCTCACCTCATCGAAGAAACCATGTTCACCGGTAGGTTTGGAAAAGGATTATTCTTCACAATTGGTGTTGGGTCTTTGAGGTGAATGGATTTCGCGCCTTTTGTATGTTTTCCTTCAATGACACAGACTCTATGGTATGCACCCTCATGCCTGAATGGTACACGCATTACCTTGCTATGGTAGTGACATTTGGCTTGACCATGGCTGAAATAAAAATTCAAGCTATGATGGAAAATGTGAAGCCATGGGTCGTAGTAGCGAGAGACACAAGCAGCCAGCTCTGTATACCACTGATGGATTTGAGCCGGTTCAACATGGTATGGGGGAGCACATGGATACCTAGCCTCCGTGAGGAGTTGGGGCTCTTTAGAGACAAGTAACCTAGTTGTTATCACACAACCGACAATCGTTGAATTTCACTCTTCCGTAACTCGATGAAGAGCCAAATGAGGAGATTGATTAGGCGGCTTATTGGGAGCCGACGATAGATGCCGGAGAAAAGGGAAAGAAAAGATCTTCCGAGTATATTGGAGAGGAGAGTTTGAGGAAGAGAAGGAAGAAGGAGAGACAAGAACGCAAGCTGTAGCAAAGAGCATGCATACTCATGATTCACATTTTGTCGAACCGGCAGAGCGAGCTAGAGGAGCAGAAAACTCCACCATGACTCGGCTGATCGCAAGACATGTCCCGCCGGAGTCTCGAGTCCCGCATGCTAGGCGGTGGTGTAGCTGAAGTGCTAGGAGTCGACTCTTCAATGACCGGCACTTAGCCTGTCTCGCTCTACCTCCCTGTAAGGTGGGGGCATTCACCGGCCCCCTCGCTGGTCGACCAATGGAATTGCTAAGGGGAAGCCTATGCTTGTCTCACCGGGTTCATTTCATCCCTGATAAGGCCGATGTCTTCTTTCCTCTCGCCCCTTCGATCATATGCTCGCACCCCGTCAGATACCTCTACCTCTATGCATAGTCTCGAATACAAGACTCGAATGGGATGGTAGTGCTCAACCCCACCGCCTGGGCCTCATATCTCCTCTCGCGATGATTTTTAAGGATGTTGATAGGATATCGGGAAATGAGGCATGCCACCAAAGTCGCTCTATATGCACTTAATGTGTTTCGCCGACCGGTGGGTGTTAACCGGTGGCGTACTAGTGTCCAAACATGCTTTTTCTATGAAGTTTATTGAGTTCTTTGTAACCCGCTTCACCGCAACCCACTCACTCTTCCTCCTTATCCTCGCACCACCCACCAACCATTGCAGCTTCTTCTCGGTCTTTCCTCCAAACCCAACCGCTCGATTTGGCGTCATTGCATCCACCCTGCATCATACTTCGCATCATCCGTGTAGGCACGAACCGTGGTCCATATAGGAACCCGAGAGATGGTCCGCTCTGATGTGTCTACCGTCCTCGACCAAAACACTTCTCCGGGCCGTGGCCGGTGTGTTTTACTTTCGCCCTCTTAGCCTTTTCTCCATAGTGGCCATATGGTTGGCGTAGAACTCTCTGACCACCTCCTTATACTGAGCTGGAGTCTTGGCCATCCACCAAGCCATAGAAGTTGAATATCCTCTCATTCATCTCCTCAACTTCATTCTGAGTTTGTGAGGATTCGTGGTACTTCATGGATGCTCGTTTAGCTTGTTTTTGGCGGTAGATAAGTGCCTTGCTCATAAAATTCTCAAGCTCCCGGCACTCTCCACTCGGACCGTGTGGTTCTCTAGGCAAAGTCTCGGTTTGCGCATCATTAGGAGCCTCCTCTCGAGTCATCGCCGCCATCGCCTCTCCGCATTGGCCCCTCATACCTCTTCGCATTTAAGTCATTTCCTCGACTCCACCACCTTCTAAATTTCCTCAAACTCGGGGGGAGCTTGGGAAGATGTGGTAGTAGCCGCTACAACTTGTGCTTTTGCCCTAGTGGCTCTAGTTCTGGCCGGTGTCCGATGTATCAACCTCCTGGGTACTCCTCAACTAAACCACTAGGGAAGCTGGGTTCACACGCCCGACCGTATATTTCATCATGTAATATCCTCCGAGCAATGCTGGATGCTTTGCGTCATTGTCATTGTACTTGTAGAGAAGAGGGTTAGAATCCCATATCCGAGAAAGGAAAACAAGAAGAGAAATTTTAGTATCTAACCACGGCCAACAAGCATTTCCGTCGTACCTAGAGGTACGGCCAGAAGTCCTAAAATGCTATGTGCACCATACAACTCACAGTACAAATTGTACTACGAAGTACGACGCGTACCTTGAGTCGTTTGAGGATGCCCCTATATCATAATTCTTTCTTTCAGATTTTTCCACGACTCATGGTACGACCCGGTAGGTCGATTCCACGAGTCGTAGGGAAGGACCTTTTCGCCTCATCTCGTTTGGCCGCACTCGTGCCTTTGATACGAATGTGCATAGTATGACTCAGAGGACAACCCATGAACTCGTATTGTGTTTCGACCAATTCTTGACTTATTTGATTTTGGTCCAGCTTTACAGATTCTTTTTCATGATTTGGGTACTATAATTCCCTGTGTCTAGGCGTGTAATTTAATCCATTTATCACTACCATCCCTCCCCTTTAGTCACTACTCCGTAACACAATTTTAAATGCTTCAATGCTCAAGTTTATCCACTTTAAAAATGTTTTTCAGCTTGCACATAGTCCAATAACACCCCTAGTCATTGTCTCCTTCCAAATTTTTCAAGACAAAAACGAAGACTCAGGGTTTTGAAAATCATGACTTCCCGCACATAATAAATCAATAGACTTACTTGTTGATTGTTTTACTTCGACTGGTAATAAAAATGTTGAGATGAACTTGATTTGAGCAAGAAATTGCTCATTTTCGTTCGTTGTTGAGTTACTGTGTGAGGGATTCATAGGTATGGTTTGTTTTTTAGTTTTTTTCAAGCTTCTCGGAGAGGGGTAGTTTTAGGTCTTGGGTTTAAATAGTGAGGGGCGCATTTGCACCAGCCTAGTTGAGTAAGTTTGTACATTTTTGACCCGTCACCCACTCGTACCACAAGTCATGTGATCTATTCCTACAACTCGCCCCTTGGACTCGTAGTTCGTAAAGTTTGAAAACTTGCCTGGGACCTACGAATGCATCATACTACTTGTACAAGATTGGTATGATACCTATGATGACTCGTAGGTCATTGTTGTGCATGATTTTTATGGTTCATAGGCACGGCACTACGACCCGTACATGTGTTATGACTCGTAGTACCGACCGGTCATTCTCGAACTTGCTTTGAAATACATCTCCGAACTCTCTACCCTCCTCATGTACCATATGATGTTGTCACGAGTCGTACTAAGAGTCGTAGCAAATGCACTTTAGCAATCTTTCTCGCCTCTTTGTTTTTATTTTCCCTACAAACCGAGCACACATTACTCAAAATTCACCAAGCCACCACTTGGGTTGCCTCCTGTAGCACCCGATTTAACATCGCGGCACGGTGCAAGCTCCTAACTACCAGAATTTGTCAAGTGACTCGATTCACTACTAGTGTTGAGATTACATCAAATTCCTTCTCGGTTGTCGTATTGACCAACAGATGTTGAAGGTGACCTCTTTGTTAAGTCTAAACTTAAATTGGCCCACCTCCATATCTACTAAAGCCCTCCCGCTTGCAAGGAATGGTCTCCCCAAAATGATGGGGACCTCATAATCAACCCGCAATCCAAAATCATGAAGTCTACTGGGAATATGAATATGTCTACCTTAACAAGTACATCGAACAGGACCCCCACTGGCTTCTTCACAGTTCTATCGACCATCAATAGTCGCATAGTGATCGGCGTGGGGGCTCCTAAGCCAAATTTTCAATACGCCAAGGGCATTAGGTTGATGTTGCTCCCGCATCACAAAGTGCCCTTGAAAATTGACATATCACCAATGGTGCAAACGTATAGTGAAAGCACTGATCTTTCCTTCTTTTTGAGCCAGACCCAGGTAGCTATGGCATTATAGTGATGTACATTGTCTATTGGATCATAGCTATGCACTTTCTTTTCACCAAGTCCTTCATAAACTTAGCATATCCCGCATTTGTTTCAATGCTCAACCAATGGTATGTTAACAGATAATTGCTTAAGCATTGATAGGAATTTCTGAAATTTACCATTTTCCCGCCTTTTTCTTCATTCTTTGACCATATTAGTTTTATATCGCTGATTAAGTTTTCAACATTTCCATTGGTCATTTCATGTCATAATCCAGCCTCGCTACTAGTTCTTCATGTCATTCATGTTTCTCTCGCATGCTCAGCACATTCAAAGTACTGACGCATACTTTTTACATTGTAATGTTTCATGATACAACCGCAGTTCCCGATTCAAGACGTTAAATGTTGCGATCCGTGAGATACTCCTCTCGCAATAAGTGTAAGTCCTCATCATTCGAGGGCCTTGTTTTACTTTCTTTCGCTGAGTTATTATTCGCTTAGACTTAGAGTTAGCTTGGGGCTTGTCCCAGCAACTCCTTAGCTAGATGGCCTTCGTACGTACATGATTTTCGGCATTCTTATCTCGTATTATTCCAATGTTTTGAACTTTATATTTTCGTACTCGTCTTTCATAAATGTTTTATGATATTATTTTAAAGTTTAGTTGTGCATGTTTTTTTCTAATGGTAGTGACCGATAGACCAGGTTGAGTTAGTTACTTGTGGCTTGGCAACGGTTACCCAAGGTGTAGGCTCGGGCATGACAAACTTGCATCGTAGCCTTAGATTTAGTGTATCCTTGGAATGTCCAAACCGCATCGAGTGTAGTCCTTTTCATGGGTATGAAGTGATGAGCTCCGCAAGTGTACGGGTCGTACAAGTAATACAAAGGGGCTCTTTGAAGAACCGATTGTCGAACCCACAAAGAATAGGAATAATGTGAAATCTTCAAACGTTAATTTACTACAACTAGAGCAGTGAAGACAACAAAGAGTAACTAAAAATAGTCAGTTTTTGAGAATATAATTTTATACTACACTAAGCTAATTATACAATTGAATCTAAACAATGGATAAGAGCATGCCGAGGTTAATAAGAATATGTGAAGAAACGAACTATTAATTTACGTGGCTTATCTTTTCCTCCTAAGCAAGGCCTAATCATCGCCATGGATTAAAACTCTCGTATTTAACCCAACTTAAGAATCATGAACCTTCCACCTACATTTTCTGTGATAAGAAGAAATTCATGTTCTAGCCATACAAAACCGATTCCACACATGACTAATACGACTTTCTGCATATTTTTATCCCGAAGGTAAATCACCCCAATTCTCCCGAATCAAGAAAAGATCATATCCTTATTAATTCACAACTTTCCAATTTCTTCTTGCCCTCTCGGTGAAACCGACTTTTTGGATTTACACTAACATTGGCCAGACATTAATGTAGTAGGAACAAGAATTAAATAGAACAACCATGGAAGAAAGAGAAAATAAAAACCAAAGAATCAATAATTACATATAAACAACAAAGTTCATAACCTCGCCAAGAAGGGAGAATTAGCCACTCATTTGTGGATTAAACATCCTAAAAAAGTGTTAATCATACAAGCAATTGAAAGGAACAAGAAAGAGATAGAGAAAAAACCCTGGTGAAATTTCGTCCTCAAAGTTGCCTCTAACTCCACTTCTTGCTCCACCAAGTCGAATAATTGAAAATGCCCCTAAGTGATCATATTTTACTAGGGATAAATTTTTCCCTAATACGAGCAACGTGTCACGGCGTGCATCGCGGCACCGCCTCCGTGACACCTGCAAAGCGAGCCTCTCGGAAATTTGCCCGCCTGCAAAATTGCTACCAACGGGCACCTGCTGCACGTGCAGTGCATCGCCAACGCCACGGTGCAATCATGACCCTCTCTCGAAATGCACCATTCAATACTACTTCCAACGGGTACGGCCTGATCGCGACCTTTCACCGGATTTTATTTTGGAATTTCATCCCAAAAGTGTAATGCATCCGCATGGCACAAGTGTCACGCGCTCCATCAAGTGGAGCCCTTTGTAATCCTCGCTTCACCATCCGCTTCCTTGCTCGTTCATGAAAGTTCATCCTTGATTTCTTCCAACATGTCATTTTTCATCAACAAAAGCATGTTTTTCCTACAAAACAACGCTAATCATGTTGGTTAGTATAAATTAACACTTCCGTACAATTTACATGAGAATGTACACAATTTATTAGACAAACAAGACTAAAGTTATACATTTGAGTATCGACAGCATATAAATATGTCCTTATCACCTACCCCACACTTAAAATCTTGTTCTGCCCTCGAACAATACTCATACAACTCATGCAATTGATATCCTATCATGGTTATTTAGGCTCGACAATCCGGACCACGGTCATACCGATTATGTTCAAGCAAATCATCAAGAGAAGCATGCATAGCATCATTATTCAACGACACTTAATAAATCAAGACTTTTAGCACAAGAATCGACTCTCGATATCGGCAAACTCATGCATATTAGCCGACCAAGATATCCGACACGAATGTATTCTATCATCAAACATGTGCCCTCACAACACTAGGGAGAGATTCCCCTCGCTTAATCACATGAACTCTAAGGAAATCCATGTCCGTGGTATATATGTACACACCCCATTTTCACTACTCTCCCAAACGACCCACACATGCATTTATGGCCATGACCATGTTTGCCTCTAGTGTATTACTTCACTAATATAAGATGCGTGATGTAAGATCACGTAGGACTTAACGTGGTTGTAATGTAAGCTACGGAACTAGTATATACCGGGCTAACCAATAATAGTAACCAGCTTCCTTAAGCGCTTTTTCACACATCCCATCAACTTCCGAAATTATTTTATTCCTTCCTCCTCCTCTGGAAGCTTTATTTTTATATTTATCACCCCTTTCTTTAACACACTGCACCAACGAAGAAAATTGAGTTAAACAACTTTCTTTCCTTCAAATTCGTCTATTTCACCCTTGACTCTTTTCTTTTTCTTTCTTTCTCTCTTTCTTTTTCACCTTTCTTTTTTTTATCACTTCACTCTTTTGACACCACGGAAAAATTATACTTTTTCTCGAGCTATAGCTTCGACTTTGGCCTAAGGACCACGAAAAGAAGGTGCTCACTTGGTTCGCACCTCTTTTTGACAAAGGAAAATACAAAAGAAAAATTTATCAAGGTTAAAGGCCTGGCTGACTAGGGTTTAATCTTCCAATGATATGAAAAAGAAAACAAGAAAATTTTTTGGGTTGACAAAGAAATGCCTACATCCTTTCCACACTACACTTCCTTCATTTCGTTCGTACACACGACAGTGTTCTAGACAATCAACAATAGCATAGAATAACCAATTCTCACTATACACTCAATGCACATGCTCACTCAAGATGACTTCACGTAATCTTTTAATCGCTAATCACAAGAATTCAAAATTAAGCTTTAATCACACCGAATCAAATTCTACGGCAAAAGTGTTTTACATATGTACAGAAATTTGCATGCTTTCTACGAATCATCTTTGCTATATAATTGTTATGTACAACACGCAACAAGGATGCCGGAGCCATTGAATAGCAACATGCATGGGATACAACCAGCAATCCAACTAAACAAAAACAAACAAAGAAAAAATTAAAAATATTTTTAATATTATTGAAAATAATAAGCTACTCCTATCGACTTCATTCCCTTAAGATCGTCGTCATCCATCCATCATAGAGAAGGGTCACTATTTACTTACTTCGGTTCAATGGGACTCTTCAAAGAAAAAGAACGAAAACAAACTCCGAGAAACCTAAAAAGAAAAATAGTTACGAAAAAATTTAAAAAAAATGGTCGATGATTTCGACAAGACTATTTACACCGGCTAACACATTCCACAAAGACACAACAACAATTTCACAATAATATTTACAATCACGAACATACAAATAAACAACAGTCAAATTAAAACAAACACGACAACAAAGCAAGGAACATACAATGACATACACAAAAGGCAATTTAAAGACCTAACTACTCCCACCCCACACTTTAGAATCAAACACTGTCCCTGGGCACTATACAATTACAAACAAAAGGTGGTTGTGAAACTCCCGACCGGGCCAAAGTATTCCACTTTCATCAAAGCCGCGCCTCGTCCCCATATCGGAGTCTCCACCGCCATCCTCCTCCGACCCAACATCGGAATCCTCGCGACGTGTCTTCTCGTCCGTGGGGACGTCATCGTCGTAGGCTCCACAAAGCCGGCCTACCCGACATAGTGCTCCCCGCGTTCTCGCCAAATGGTAATCTAAGTCGAGCTGCCACAGCCTCGTCCGCGTTCGGCCTCCCACCTACGCGTAGCCGAGCACCCGCATCCCGAACATGCGGGACATATCGATCGGCCCCGAGCTGTCGCTCGGCCAATGTAAGGACAATGTGCCCATGAGTGCTCGTGCTCTGTTTTTGTGACAATGGCACACCGCCTACTCCGCGGGATGTACCTAGCCTCCCCACCTCGCGCCTCGTGAACGCCGCCGCCAGCCGCCGACCGTACCGTGCCCCCGATGCGCCGGCTCCTCATGGCGGAAATGATCACCGCCCAACATTGATCTCCAGCCCTTTCATAAGGGCGTATACCACTATACACGATCCCGGGTCACATCCGGGTCATGTGCACCCTAATCAAACAAGAGCAAACGATCTTAAGCCATATTCGGCTTCCCTGCTCATCTCGTGCATAGGCAGCGTCTCGATGGTAGCCCCTCTCCTTATGCTCGGCCTCCAACGTGTCGTAGACCTAGCTCCACATAATGTGCGTCTCGATATCCGCATAAGGTGAGTTATATGTTCGCTGTCGGAGCACAGGCCCTGTATTTGCGCCCTATGATGGCATTGAGGTGGTAAGGCTCCAATGTGACGATTTGGCCCCTTATTTTGATGGTGTGACTCCTCAATGTCGGGTCTACTGGGTATAGAATTTCATTAAGTGCGTGTTGCACTCCTTAGGTTCGCTGTACGAAATGTAGCCCGGCCAAATCGCCAATCTCAGGCACCATCCGGGGGGAACTCTTGTGCCAATGGTTCCCGTGCAATATGTCTCGGGAAGTATTTGTTCTCTTTGTGCTTAAGCGTACTACCTTCTTCCTTTGTCACCCACCGGGTTCCATATTGGCGGCGCCGGCCGCGGTGGAACTG
This sequence comes from Datura stramonium, assembly GCA_018107945.1. NCBI lineage: Eukaryota > Viridiplantae > Streptophyta > Magnoliopsida > Solanales > Solanaceae > Datura > Datura stramonium. Next base: position 85,213 of record JACEIK010006028.1, read on the forward strand.
TTGGAAAGGCTGACCGCGCTCCTGGCCTAATTTTTTCTCCTACGCCCGATGTTGATGCGCCCTTTCCTTGTCTCGGCTTCGTTAGCCATGGTTTCGTCAAAGAAAACCGTACAAGCATCTATGTTAGTTGATTATCATTTAGCTTTTGACTAAGGTTGGGTTTTGGCTCGACCACCCCACACTTAGTCTCTGTCACATTATGCATGACGGCAAGAACATATTTATTCTCTATTTACAAAAAGGTACAAAATCTAGAACAACTAAACAAAAGAAACAAAAACAAACAAAAATCGTTTCATGCCTTCTAAAATTCTAGACAAAGATAACCTCGTGCACTACTCGTACTTCGTACAACTACTTCACATACTATCGATACTCGCTCATTACATGGCATTCAGCTACACGAATACACGAAAAATAAAAATACTCCACAACTCAACTAAGCAATTCCCCAATTTTCATGTGATTCGATGAGTTTTTGGAGTTTCACCAAATTTAGACCCCCGAGAATTGCATCGTTAATACATACACAATACACCACCCAACATGCACAACCCAATAATTTTTCAACACTTCCTCTATCATTTCAACTTTTCAACTTCACAATCCAACCCTACCCACAATCTACAAATTTCATTTAAGTACGCAATTAACGAGTTCATATGATCACAACGATACTACTTAACAACTATAATCAACAACCCAAATGTATTTGGGCTCAAATTATTGATATGGGCATGGATTTCTAAGCATGCTAAAAATCAGAATTTTTAGCTAAAGAAATTGAAATTGAGTTCAAGAACGTACCTTGATTCGAGTAAGACGAAGAAAGTTGTGAATTTTACTGCTAAGCCGTGACACGTTGAGGAGGGGATTTTGGGGTTTTTGTCGCGGAGGATGTGAGGGAATGGGAAAAATAAGATTGGGGTTTAAAAAGGGAAATTTCGCGCGGGCCGCCCGGGTGACCCGGTGACCCGAATGCAGCGAGTTAACACGGGGCCAACGCATGTCACGGAGGGTAAACATGGCACCCTCCGTGACACGGGAGCCATCACAGTTTCGGAATTTTTAAAAATTCTAGATTTGCCTTCAACGTGTCACTGAGGGTAACGCGGGAGGCCCTCCTCCGTGACACGGAGCCATCGCGCAGGCTCACATGTTTTGCCACTTTAAAATAAATTTTTCTTACCTCGCTTTTTCCCTTTTTGCATTCCTTGTACTTTTTTTCCTCCATTCAACCCGTACAATATCTTATCACATGAAATCGGTTAGAATTTCCAAGTTGGAGAAACAACAATATTTCTATTTTCTATTTACACTTCTATTCTACAAAAATATAAAATACAAAAATTGAAAATCTTTTTCTTCTTTTTTTTTTTTTTCGTATGTGTACATTTTTTGCATAATTACATTTCACTGCTGCTCGCAAATACTCAAGTTTACCGTCTCTAGCCGACGTCATTTGAGTCATTTCGCCTAGGTGACGGACGTTTGCTCAACACGCCCCCACCCCAATCAAGCTACTTCATCGGGGCTCTCCTTCGCTCGTTGTTCAAAGCCTTGAACACCACTCTAAGTGGCTCAAGCACGTTGATCAACGAGAGTTCTTCATACACGGCCGGGAATTTGGTGGCCTTGTACACATCGAACACCTCCACCTTGTCGTGCCCGCACGTTAGCTGCCCGCAGCTACATCTATAAGCGTTTCCTGGGCCAAGAAAGGTCGTCTCCAAAATAAATGGGACATCCGAGTCTGCCTAAAATCCAAGACAATAAAATCCACCGGGAAGATTAGGAGCCACTTGCACTAGCACGCCCTCCACAATGCCGTCTCGCCTTGCCAAGGAACGGCTCCGCAAGCCGCAAAACCACCGTTGCAGGTCTAGGGCTTCCTAGACCTAACTTCTTAAATACCGGTCGGTCACAAGTTAATGCTCGCTCCCAAATCACATAAAACCGCGAGTCGGATACTTTGCCTCGATTGTCAATTGAATTGTGAAGCTCCCGTGATCTTTGAGCTGTGGGCAACCGGTTTTGTATCCGGAAGTGCATTCCTTCGTAAGGCCACCGTGGCATATTCGTCGCCGTTTTTGTTGGCCACGATGTCCTTAATGTACTTTTGGCTTAGGCACTCCCTGCAAAACATCAACAAGAGGTGTTAATGTGTACTGTTTGAGCACCTCCATGAACTTTTTTGAAGCACGCTCCTCCTTGTGCTTCCTTAATCGTCGAGGGAATGGGGGTGGAGGTCTATCTCGGTTCAGCATTCTTGTGTTTCCCTCTCATCATTTCGCTCCCTCTCCGCTTCTGCAACTCCCGACTGTTGAGGTGGTCTTTCGGTTCCACCTCCTCCAATCAACTAGCTACCTCGTGGTCACCGCATTGACTCGGTTGGGATTGGGACTGTGTCACCGGGGAGTCCTCCTCTAGGCCCGGTGTCTCGGGCTCCAGCAAATTGCCCAAATTGATACTCCAAAGGCCTTGGCAGCGCCTGAATATTTTTAACATCGGCGTCAATTTGACACATGGTCACCAAGTACTGAGCTACTGCTATCGCCGCTTGAACATCTCCTCAACGCTCGGGTGATGGTGGTGGAGGAGGGGCATCAAGTATTTCGTACAGCTCGATAGTTCAGGCCCTCCTGATTCGCCGCATCCCCGACGCGGAACTCGCCCTTGATGGTTGTTGCTACCCCAAGAGAAATTGGGATTCCTCCAAGTAGCTTGGAATTGTAGCTATTCCTATATCGGGCTGTGGTTGCTCCTTTGTGCATTCCCGACAAAGTTCACCGAAACCGGATTTGCTCTACAACACCACTGAGTGTTCATTGCTCCGCACACTTCACACCAAATTCAAGATCGATTAACCGGCTTGAGACTGTCTGCCAAGTTCATATTGGCCGAAGTGGGTGTTCAATCGATTCTGCAAGGGCCATTCAGGCAGCCGATACCGTAAACCCATCCACTTCCAAGACCTGCCGTTTTCCTTGCTCCTCCCTGGCAGTCCGCATTCCACTCCGGGATTTCCCGCGAAATACGATTAAGCAAAGTATACGCTTCTTCATGTCTTTCAGAAGCTCGCCTAGTCGAATCTAGCAAAATTTTAGTGTGGGCTCCAAACCCTCTATAAAAAGTGTGCACCAACACATCATTCGACCATGGTGATGAGGACAAATTTCACCAATGATTTAAATCTTCCCAAGCTTGGATACGCGTATCTTCCTTCCCTTTGTTTAAAACTTAGAATTTGAATTCAAGCCTTGGCTGCTTTACCGAGGGAAAGAATCGGATCAAGAACTTTTCGCGAGATCATCCCAGAGGTGATAGAGTTCGGTGGCTCAGCCTTTCAGCCACCTCTTAGCATCTCACAAAAGTGAAAATGGGAAAAGTGTAAGTCGCACATAATCTCGTTGACACTCAAATGGGATGTAAGTGTCACTTATCTCCAGAAAATTTCAAGAATGTTGTTGCGTCCTCGTGAGGGAGACTCGTAACCGCTCGCTTGTGTGCGCAACCGCACCCATATTCGTTTCGCCGAACCTCCTCCCCGGCTCAGGCTTGCGAATGCTAGAAGTAACAACATTGCTAGCTTGTGGGATTGCCACATCGCGAACCGGCCTGGCCGTTAATTCCTCTGGGCACTAATACGCCCGCACTATTGGTGGATTCTCGTGGTTGCTCCATGATAGCTTGTCTCGAGCACCGCAGCTTTCTCTCTAGAGCTTTCCGTTGACGATGAAATTGTCGCCCGCTCTAAGGATGGATCCACCAACCCTTTTTCTCTTGCCAAGAAATCAACGTAATCTGCCGCAAAATACATGTGCTAAGACCAAGTCAACACAAAAATATTGAAATAGCAAACTAACACTTAAAATCAGTAAAAATGAAAATTTTCACAATTGCCTATTCCCCGCAACGGCGCCAAAAACTTGATGAGCCCGCAAGTGTACGGGTCGTACAAGTAATACAGTGGCTCTTTGAAGAACCGGATTGTCGAACCCAATGTGAATAGAATATTTGGGTGAAATCTTTCAAACGTTAATTTACTACAACTATACAAAGGGAAGACAATGTAGTAACGAAAAATAGTTGGTTTTTGAGAATATAATTTTTATACTACACTAAGCTACTATACAATTAATCAAACAATGGATAAGAGCATGCTGAGGTTACGAAGAATATGTGAAACGAACTATTAATTTACGTGGTTTATCTTTTCCTCCGGTTGCTAGTCTAACTCACGCCTATGGATTAAAAACTCTCGTATTTAACCCAACTTAAGAATCATGAACCTTCCACCTACATTTCGTGATAAGAAGGAATTCAAGTTCTAGCTATACGAAACCGGTTCCACACATGACTAATACGACTGTGGCATATTTCTATCCCGAAGATACAACACCCTACCTCCCGAACCAAGAAAAGATCATATCCTATTATTCACAACTTTCCAATTTCTGCCCTCTCGGTGAAACCGACTTTTTGGATTTACACTAACATTGGCCGCATTAATGTAGTAGGAACAAGAATTAAATAGAACAACCATGGAAGAAAAGAGAAAATAAACCAAAGAATCAATAATTACATATGCAACACAAAGTTCATAACCTCGCAAGAAGGGAGAATTAGCCACTCATTTGTGGATTAAACATCCTAAAACAAGTGTTAATCATACAAGCAATTGAAAGGAACAAGAAAGAGATAGAGAAACCCTAGAAATTTCTTGGGCCCTCAAAGTTGCCTCAACCCACGGTTCTTGCTCCACCAAGTCAATAATTGAAAATGCCCCTAAGTGATCATATTTTACTAGGGATAAATTTTTCCTAATATCTGCTAACGGTGTCAATACGGCGTGCACGCTACACCGCCCGTGGACACGGTGCAAACGTTGAAGCTCCCCTTCGGAAATTATCCGCCGTGTGGGGTTTCAGCTACTAACGCGGGCACGGCGTGCACGCGGAGCACTACCAATGTGCCACGGTGCAATTGCGATTCTCTCTCGAAATGCACCATTCAATAGTATACTTCCTCCACTTTCCAACGTGGTACTACTATCGCAACCTTCACTGATTTTTTTATTTGGAATTTCCATCTCAGTGTACGTATCCGCGATGGCAAATATGTTGACTGGGCTTCATCAAGGAGCTTCTTCCTTGTAATCTCCGCTTCACCATCCGTCTCTTGCTCGGTTCTCGGTTCATCCTTGATTTCTTCCAACATGTCATTTTTCTCCAAAAAAGTATGTTTTTCCTACAAAACAACGCTAATCATGTTGGTTAGTATAAAATTACACTGGGCACAATTTACATGAGAATGTACACAATTTATTGGACAAACAATACTAACGTTATACATTTGAGTATCAATTTGGCATATACATTTGAGTATCGATTTGGCATTTCCAAAGGATGCCTATACCACCTGGTTTGGGTCAAGGATTCCAACTCGAGACCCCAACCATTTAGTCGGGCCCAACAGTTCACAGTCCAGATGTGTTTTTGAGGATCTTCGGAGTTCCCCCGAACGGGAAATAGACTTCAAATAGATCTCCCTCCTGCACACTTATCCTGTATCTCTATCCCTCTTACATAATGGCTCAAGCTGAGCTTTAAGGAGTCAAGGAGCAATTAAAAGATCTCCTTAATAAGGGTTTTTATCATACCTAGCATCTTCCCGTACTCTAGTGCTATTTGTACGTAAGAAAGACGATACCCTTAGAATATGCGTAGATTACCGTTAGCTGAACAAGGTCACAATTAAGAACAAGTACCCACTTCCCAAAATTGACGACTGCTCGATAAACTGTGTGGATCCAAGCTTGTTTTCAAAGTTCGACCTAGGTCGTGGTACCACGCTATGTTAAAGAGAGTGACATACCAAAATAGCATTTAGAACTGGTATGGTCACTAATAATTTAGGGTGATGTCCTTTTGGGTTAACGAACGCCCACCGCTTCATGGATTTGATGAACAGGTTTTCAAGTCCTACTTAGATATGTTCGCTGGCTGTATTTATCGGCTTACATTCTTAGTGTACCTGCAATGAGGAAGAGCATGCCAATGACCTAAGGATAGCATTGGCTGCACTTTAGGGATCTTCCGCTATTAGCCAAGTTCGGCCATGTGGACTCTCGTTGAAGTCTGTGGGACATTTCTGGATCATGTGGTCTCGTAGTGAGGGAATACAGGTAGATCCTCACAAGATTGTTGTAGTGAAAGATTGGCCCGCATCTACCTCCCCTATCAAAATTAGGAGTTTCGGGCTTAGTGTGTTATTACCGATGATTTATGGAAGGTTTCTCCTCCATAGAATCCTCTCGACCAAGCTAACCAAAGAAGGTGAAATTTAGTGGCCTGATGAGTGTGAGAAGAGTTTTCAGGAGTTAAAACTCAACTCACAACCGCTCCAGCTTTGACCCCGCGGTAAGGAACAGATGGGTTTGTGGTATATTGTGACGCTCTAGAGTTGGACTTGCTGTTGCGTTCGATGTAGCAGACAAAGTGATAGCCTATGCCCAGACAAACAAAGTTCATGAGAAGAATTATCCAACTCATGCCTTGGAGCCGGCAAGGGTAGTATTCGGTGTTAAAAATATAGAGACACTACTTGTAACGAGCTCACGGGATGTGTTCAGCGTATCATAAGAGCGCACGTCTTCAGCCGTAAAGACGTAAACCTCGCGTCGAGACGGTGATCGGACTGTTAAAGGATTATGTCATGAGTGTGTTGTATCACCTGTGGCACAATGTAGTGGTCGACGCCCTGGGCAGACACCCTATGGGAAGTGTAGCTCACATTGAGGAGGACAAGAGGGAACTAGTGAAAGAAGGCCGACTGATCAGCTCGGTTAGGGGTGCAATAGTAGACTCAACCAAGGTGGGGTAGTAATGCAAAGCGGTCGATTCATCCCCGGTGGTTGAAGCAAACTTAAAAGATGAAGATCCAATTCTATTTAAACTCAAGGAAGCCGTTCTCTGAAAGGAGGTTGAGGCTTTTCCCAAGGGGAGATAGAGTGCTCGTTACCACGAAGGTTGTGTGTGCCGCATATTGGTGAGTTGAGATGTAAAATATTGGCTAGCACACGCCGAGGTACTCCATTCACCCGGATGTTACTAAAATGTACCGTGACTTCTGAGGGGCATTTACTAGTGGAACTAATGAAAGGGACATTGTCGAATTCCGTAGCTAAGTGCCCGAAATGCCAAAGTCAAGATGGAGCATCAAAGTCCAGAGGCATGACCCAAGATATCGCATACCCACATGTAAATGGGAAGAAATTGGGGCTGGACTTCATTATAGGTTTGCCTCGTACTCGCCGGCGCATGATTAAATATGGGTGGTAGATCGGATGACTAAGTCAACTCACTTCCTCCCAAGCTAAAACCACTGCATCGTGGACTATGCCAAACTTATACCTGAGTTAGTCGACTTCATGGGGTGCCCTTCTTCATCATTTTAGACAAGGGGAGCACAGCCACTCCACACTTCTAGAGGTCCTTTCGTGAAAGGGACTTAGCACCCATGTCAAGCTTAGCATGGCTTTTCATCCGCGTATCGATGGGCAAGCCGAGCGTAACCATTCGTAACCCGGAGGATATGTTAAGAGCGTTCACAATTTGATTTTTAAGGGTAATTGGGATGACCATTTTCCTCTCGATCGAGTTTCGTACAAAAACAACTACCATTCTAACATTCGTATAGCCCCATTTGAATCATTGTATAGTAGGAGGTGTAAGTCTCCTATAGGGTTGTTTGAAGCCCATGAAGCTACTTTGATAGTGGGCCAAACCTCGATTCACGAGGCAATGTAAAAGTTCAACTATTCGAGACAGTCAAAATAGCTTAGAGCCGTTACAAATCTTATGCCGACGTATGAGAAGAGAATTGGAGTTTGCAGTAACGACCGGGTATACCTGAAAATCATCACCATGAAAGGGGTAATGAGGCTTCGAAAAGAAGGGGAAACTTAGTCCTAGGCAGGGACCATATAATTTTACAAATATCAATAAGGTTGGCCTAAGAGCTGGAGTTGCCTTCGGTAACTGGGCATCTCTACACCTAGTTTTCCATGTATTTTAAAAAAGTGTATTGGAGATCCAACCTCTCAGGGTTCCATTGATAGTATGGCATTCAAGTATAGTCTCACCTGGGCGAGAAGGTACCCGCCCGTATCCTTGACCGTCGGTTCGTAAATTGAGGAACAAGGAAGTAGCTTCAGTGCTGTTATGGAGAAATTAGCATATGGAGTTACGTGGAAATATGAAGCGGATATGATGGCTAAATACCCCTACTTGTTCCCTACCGGCTCGCTCGCTTAAGGTACGCTTGCCCGTACCCCACCGCTTTTTCATGTTCATCTTTATGCGTGCAATTTGTTTAATAATATGATATATGTATGTGATGTCCGACCCGCTTCGCCTATGTAGTTCTTTTCAGGGGTAGTCATTCCGTTGCTTTGAATTTTAATTATCAAGATTTGCATATGGTAATTGTATGTTTAGTCGATGTTGTTTCCTACATTCAAGGATGAATATTTCAAGGGGAGATATTGTAATACCTCGGAAGGCCCCGAATAGACTCCGAGAGTTGAAGTTGGAAACTTTAGAAAAACCTGGAATTTTTTGCACCGTGACGACTGAGGTAAGAATCGGTGGAAGAGGGCCTACCACTCGTGAATCGAGTCGTGATGAATTTGGGAGCCTAAGGTCATATCACGGGTGGTCCTACAAATCGTGGAGTGTAGGTACGACTGGGTGATTAAGAGTCGTGGTGAAATTCTCGCAGCGAGTGAGTCGTCACAGTCATGGTACGACTCGTAGGATGTAGCAATGAGTCCACAGAGACCCAGGTGTCGTAGTTGGTATGGGTGGATGATACCACGATCGAGCGTATGACCCGTAGGATGGTACTACGAGTTGTGGTATGCGAGTATGGCCATATTCAAAAGATTGAAAAAAAAATGGTGAGGTAACCACGAGTCATGACTTCGTGGGTACGACTCGTGGTACAAGTCGTGGCTCAGGCCGTAACTATTTTTTAGGGAAATTTCATTAAGAGCAAATTCGACAAGTTCTACGTTTTGGATCCTAAAACCACGTCGGTTAGCTTCTCGTTTTTAGACGTTTTAGTGGGGTTAAGGGTTCTTTCCTCATTCCCCAATCATACTCCAAGAAAAAAAGCACGTAGAGTTTCTCTCAAAGCATTTCATAGCAAACAAATTTAGCTTCTTCTTCTCGCTCAAGGAAATTCTTCAAGTTTTTCGGGTCAGTATGTGGAAATTCAAGAAAGAGATTGTCTCCCCATGCCTCAAAACTCTCCCTCTGTTAACTTTCAGCCCTAGCCTTGAGTTTTCTTGCAAATTAGAAAATATCGCTATCGTTTCTTGGATTATTTCATGTGGAATCCTATCCTATGATAATTATAGCTATTTTCCACTAGCTTGTAATTAAAATGATGCTTGTTCCATCAATTTAGAAATTCAAATTTCAACTGCTGGAAAAGTCGTGAATTAGAATCCTGCTTAAGTTTTGAATTCTTGAAAATTGGTTGTATCTTTAGAGTTAAGGGCTTCTATATTACTTTATGTGTTAAAGAAACTCGCCATTTTGCATGATATTCGCATTGAGTCGAAGGTTTAAATACTATAAATATTTTCGTAATTGTCGCTTAGCTTTAGTCAAAGTACTCAGAATATTCAATATTAGTCATGCACCATCGCTTGACTTCGCCTATTTCTGAGATGTCAAGGGTGTTCTCATGTTATCGAATCAAACTCATATTATAGTTTTTGGTCCATTAGGCGGTCATGACTCTAGCATATAGCTCACTCAGCCCAGACCCGGCTCAGTTATAGCTTGTTCTTAAATCCTGCTACTTAGCGTCTTCCGCATGCAGCCTTGACTGTCTAGAATCCAGCTTAGAATCTGGTCTCGATAAGACCATCGGTCATACATTGCAAATATACCCTCGACTAGTCTTGGACCCCGCCCGAGCTATCAACTTAGTAGTTCGCCTTAGGTTTTCCGGGAGAACTTAACACCGAGGGGTCGTGGTTCCAAACAAGCACCCGGTGTTCCCAACTACGTCCCGTGCTGGTTACAATATTGCTTGGACTGATTGGCCCCGCACCTTTGTGATCACCTGCTTCATGCCTTTATACCTCACAAGGTATAAGGTCCTACCGATTGGGTGTATACATCGACTCCACGCCTAGCTCACGTGGTTATATTCGGTTAGAAACTTCCACTAGTCGCACAATTTACTCTCAAATTCTTCGCCCATATTGGGTCAAGCAAAGTATTCTACTCGGGGCATCCGGCACATAGGGCATGTTATGACCATCACCCAAGGTCACTTTCGACCATATTAGTTTTATATCGCTGATTAATTTTTCAGCATTTCGCCTGGTCATTTCATGTCATACCAAACCATTTACTAAGTTCTTTCATGTCATTTGCTATGTTTCTCTCGCATACTCGCACATTCAAAGTACTGACAAGATATTTTCTTTTATGTTGTATCATTTTATGATACAAACATGTGTTCCCAAATCCCGCATTTTTGTCGTTGCGATCCGTATACTCCGTCGCAGCCTAAAGTGTGAGTCCTCATCATTCGAGGCCTTGTTTTACTTTTCTTTCGCTGAGTTATTATTTTCGGGGCTAGGATTCTAGAGTTAGTCAGTTTGTCTCCAAAGAATCCCCGCTAGATGGCTTTACGTACATTATTTTCTGTAATTTATCTATATTATTCCAATGTTTTGAACTTTATATTTTCAGACTTGTCTTTCATAAATGTTTTATGATATTATTTTAAAGTTCCGTTGTGCATGTTTTCTCAGAATGCTAGTGATTGATAGACCAAGGGTTGACTTGGGGTCACTTGTAGCTTCAAGTACCATGTTACACCCAGGGTGTAGGCTCGGTGCGTGACATATCCTTCTTGCATCGATGAGTGCTAACTACTCAAATATGTGACCCATTCTGCATAGCTTAATTCTGCTTCTTGAATAATCCTTAAGGAAGGTATTTCTACCTCAGTCGGTATCACTACTTCATTACCATACACCAGCATATAACGCGTAGCCCCTGTGGAAGTTCAGATAGTGGTATAATATCCCAACAAATCAAAAGGCAACTTCTCATACAAATGTCTATAATTGTCGATCATCTTACGCAATATCCTCTTGATGTTCTTATTCACGGCCTCCACGGCTCCATTCATTTGGGGCCTGTATACAGTAGAACTATGATGCTTGATTTTTAAGCTTTCACATGTCTCTCTGATCAAGTCATTGTTTAGATTATCACCATTATCGGTAATGATAGACTCGAGCATCCAAAATCGACAAATAAGATGATCTCGAACAAAATCCGCCACCACCTTCTTCGTGACACACTTGTGAGAAGTAGCTTTAACCCATTTGGTGAAATAATATATTGCAACCAAAATGAATCTATGCTCATTAGATGTTGCAGGTTCAATGGGACCAATGTCATCCATTCCCCAAGCGGAGAATGACCATGGTGAGCTCGTGGCATGAAGCTCGTCGGGAGGAGTTTGAATCACGTCAGCATGGGTTTGACACTAATAGAACCTTTGAACATATTTGATACAATTTGTCTCCATATTCAACCAGAAGTAGCCAATTCTCAAAATCATCTTTGCCAAAATGAAACCATTCATGTGAGGCCCACAAGTTCCAGCATATATCTCCTCAATCAAATTTGTTGCCTCCTTGACATCCACACATCTCAGCAATCCTAAATCAGGGGTCCTCCTATAAAGTATTTCTCCATTTAGGAAAAATTTGTTGGCAAACCTTCGAATTGTGTGTTTTTGAACACTTGTGGTATTCTCAGGGTAACTCCCAATCTTCAATACCCTTTGATGTCAGCGTACCATGTCTCACCTTCTGATTCTTCCTCAACATGAAAACAGTAAGCAGGATGTTTGCGTATATGAATGGGAATGGGATCAATGTAGCTCTTGTCAGGGTGCTGAATCATCGAGGACAATGTAGACACAGTATACTAGATGGCATGGGTAATGTGATTGATACCCACCTAACGAGTTGTTAAGCAACCTTACGACTCGTTAGGTGATCCGTGAGGAGAAGGCGGGATAATGTGAGGAGAGAGGCAATGTACCTAACGAGGGACATCACGAGTCGTGGTCACTGACCACGACCCGTTAAGTCACTCGTGGACAGGCCTGAGTTGGGACTATTTTTAGTTTACTAGTGTACTTGACGAGTTGGTGAAATAAGTCGTCACCTATGGCAGCGACTTATTAAGTGACTCGCTACCTAGTCTAGGGTTAAATCTCCAGCAGTGAACCAGTGTGGTCCACGACTGCTGACTATGAGTCGTGGTCAATGACCATGACTCGTTAGGTCCCTCGTGGTGACCTACTGAGGTTTCTAGGAAGTGTACCTGACGGGAGTGACCACGAGTCGTGGTCAGTCACCACAACCCGTTAGGTCACCCATTAGGGACACCTGACAGTTTTTCCCAACGAATTTCTAAGGGCTATTTAGTAATTTTCTACCCTCCCAAGCTTTTAACTACGTCATTTTAGCATCAGTTTCAGACGTTTTAGTGGGAGTAATGGGTTCTTTTCGTCATTCCCCACTCAAACCCCCTAGAAACAGAACGCAGAGTTCCTCTTAGAGCAGTTCAGATATACATCTTTCTTGGTATATCCAGATAATAGGTAGGAGCATAAACTGAAACATTCTGGGGCTACAAAGATAGTTATTAAATCGTTAGCACCGCATAAAAA
>JACEIK010006029.1:47522-70155 GCA_018107945.1 Datura stramonium
CTAGCCAGGCACCAGACGTGCCTAGGCTTACCAGTTAGCAGTCCAGGTCCTACTAGGGCACCATGTGCCAGTCATACCCCCCAAGGCGGGGCGTGACAGTTGAACTCTTCAATCAATGAGGTAAGGTTTCAACTTTATTTCTCTTGTTAGGGTTTTGATGTTGGAAATCGTGGTGGAGACTTGTTTCCAACATGATAGGTCGCATGTTGCATAAACCACCTAGGGTTTTGCATTTTTAAAACTTAAAATTAATGAGCCCTAGGTGTAAGCATGGAACTATAGATATATGAAATTGTAAATTGAAAGTAGGTATGTTGTTGAAAGTGTCACTGTTCCATTCCAACTCACATGCATTGCAAGTCCAAACATCATATCCATAGGGACTTGTCAATTAATTATTTACTAAATTAAACTAATGCTAATTTGTTTATTTAGGCGATAGAATCTAAAGATATATTTATAATTATCTAAACTAAAAATAAAATAAAATACTAATGAACAAGTAACCAAAGAAAGAGTAGATTTTATTCTACGTAATCAACTAGATGAATCAATCTAGGACTATGGATTACTAGCAATTATGTTGCTTATTCACCTTCGTTATCCTACAATAATTATTGAGTTATTGATTCACGGGATCAAACTTTCTTTAGCAATAGTTTCAGCATAACAGGTTCTTATTCATCAAATAAATCATTCTTTAGCAGTTTGCACTTTACAATAGCAATGACAACATACCTAGTGTAATCCCACAAAATGAGGTCTGAGGAGGATAGTGTGTATGCCAACCTTACCCCTACCTTAAAGGTAGAGAGGTTGTTTTCCAAGACCCTCAACTCAAAATAAAAAAATAGTCCAAATTGTCCAGAAAAAAATAATGGAAGTGCAAGAAACAACAGATAGTAACAAAGGCAATAGCTAGTAACAAACAATACAGAAAAATACAATAGTCGAATGATAAGAAACAATAGATCGTAACAGAAATCAAAGGGAAAGAAACTACACGAGTTATATTACGACTACTAGTATGGATGAACAACACGACAAAACATTCCTACCTATTAACCTTCTACCCTAATTCGTGTCTTCCGCAATATCTTAAGGTTATGTCCTTAGTAAGCTATAACTATGTCATGTCTGTCTAATCACATCTCTCCAATACTTCTTCGGTCTACCTTTACCTCTCTTGAAATCATCCATAGTTAACTTCTCGCAGCTCCACATTGTGGCATCCGTGCATATTCTCATCACACTATCAAATTATTTCAACCTCGCTTCCTGCATCTTGTCCTCTACTGAAGCCACTACCACCTTGTCCGAATATTCTCATTTCTAAACCTATCTTTCCTAGTATGCCCATACATCGATCGCAATATCCTCATCTCAACCACATACATCTTTTGAACGTGAAATTCTTGACTGACCAATACTCTGCCCCATATCACATTGTTGGTCTAATCACTACTCTATAGAGCTTGCGTTCAAGTTTTAGTGCACAGAAGACTCCAGATACGAGCCTTCATTACACTACCCTACAATAATATGGTGAATGACATCATCATCAACCTCCCTATTTCTTTGGTAATAAATATAAAATATTTGCCAAAATTTATGACGCAGATAATAGATCAAAGATAATGTATTTAACAAAAATTGGGAAAGAAGGAAAGATCAAGTTGGTCTATAGTAACAGAGACAAAAGAAGCTGATTTTTAAAGTCTCATATACAGGTCACCAAAGCTCACGTTTGGATATTTTATGTTAGTCTAATTAATTGTGCTAAAGTTTTATAAATTTAGAAGATATAAGCTAACCAAGGTTTTAGTTGAAGAATGAAGGTTTTAGTCTATCATCATTCATAAGGGATAATTTATTTAGGCAAGAAACTCGGTACCAGCCATTAGTCAAGGGACCAAAAAAAAGAATGAAAGTAGAGACTGAAAAGAGGAAATACCAATACCTAAAAGAGTGGTAGAACTAGAAAGGTCAATTTTTTGGCAGTAACTTGGGACTTTGAATTAAGGGTGACAAAAAAGTTCTAAAATGTAAAAAAAGTGATACAAGTTTTAATCATTTAGTAAAGGTGACAAGTTTATGATTAGTGTTTTTAGTAAAGGTGACAAAGGGCTTATATTTAGTGTTTAAAGATATTTGACCACTTTTTGGAAAAGCCCCCATCTTTTTATTTTTATTATTTGACCCAACTTATATAAAACTCTAATTACCTAAAAAGGGAAACAAGCCGCCAAATCAATCGCTCTTCTTCTTCTTCTTCTGGCCAAGCACGCAATCATGGTTCCTCCTCCTTTTATCATCATCTTCTTCTTCTTCTTGAAGATTTTGTGAGACAAAAATTCACCGATTCACATATTTAGGCCGGATTTTATTGTAATAGAAGAGAAAATTACATTTGGTAAGTTCACAATATCGTTTTGCTATGTATTATTCATCTAGGTAAAATTTTATTTTTCCAACAACTAATAGCAGTTGCAACAATTGCTGTACTTGCCTAATAATTGTAGCGGGCTTGTTGCACCTTTTGTTGTTAGTTGTTGCAACAATTGTTGTACTTGCTACAATAATTGTTGTACTTGCTACAATAATTGTTGTACTTGCTACAATAATTGTTGTACTTGCTACAATAATTGTTGTACTTGCTACAAAAATTGCAGTAGTTGTTGCACCTTTTGCTATTAGCTTATTGCAACAATCGAGTAATTTGTTGTAAAAAACTTCTAATTTTTCCGCAATAACTTATAAAGACGTTACAACAGTTGTTGTACTTGCTGCAACATTTGCGTGGTTGTTGCACCTTTTGTTGTTAGTTGTTGCAACAACTGAATAATCTATGGTAAAAAGCTTCTAATTTTTACACAACAACTTATAAAGAAGTTGCAACAAATACAGATTTGCCGCAACAACTGCACCAGTTGTTGACTTGCTGCAACAACTGCACCAGTTGTTGCATCTTTTGCATTTAGAAGTTGTTGCAACAACCGAGTAATCCGTTGTAAAAAACCTTCTAATTTTTTCAGAACAACTTTAAAGAGGTTGCACAAATGTTGCACTTGCCGCAACAACTGCAACAGTTGTTGCACCTTTTGTTGTTAGTTTTTGAAACAACTGAGTAATCTATTGTAAAAAGTTTAATTTTCCGCAACAATCCCAAAGAAGCTGTACCAGCTTGTTACACTCTGGTTTAAATAACCGCAATAGCTTGTTGTACTTGCCGTAACAATTGGCAGCAAATGGGCCGTGACTCTTTTTGGAGTTGGTTGTTGCAATAACAGTGCAACCTTATTGTAAAAGAAAACTTATAATTTTTTCGCAACAACTTTAAAGAAGTTGCAACAGCTTGTTGCACTTCACGTGTAACAGCTTGTTGTACTTGTTGCAACATTTGCAAATGGCCGTTGCACCTTTTTTGTTGTTAGTTATTGCAAATAACTGATTAAGACCTATTGTAAAAAGCTTTTAATTTTCTCGTGAAGAACTTAGAAAGAAGTTGCAATGAATTGTTAGTACCATCGCAACACTGCAATGCTTGTTGCACTTGGCTTAATAATTGCACTTTTCATTGTTGCACTTGTTGTAAATAAATTCGCGCAGTTTGCCGACCTTTTGCCGTTATGTTCAAATAATTGAGTAATTTATTGTAAAAAGTTTCTGATTTTTTCTGCAACAACTTATAAAAAATTCAAAGAAAGTTAGCTTCACTTATTGCAACAACTACAACAAGCTTGTGATACTTGCCGCACAATTGCGTTAAATTGGGTCGCATCTTTTGATGTTAGTTGTTGCAACAATTAAATAATCTATTATAAAAAACTTCTAATTTTTCCGCAATAACTTGAGAAGAAGTTGCAACAGTTGTTGTACTAGTTGCAACAATTGAAATGAACTTTTTGTGCTTGTTGCAACAACGCAATAATACCCGCACCTTTTGTTCGTAGTTGCTGCAAATAACCGAGACTACATAAGAAAAAGTTCTAAATTCTTCCACAACTTATAAAGATGTTGCAATAGTTATTGTATTTGTTGCAACAATTGCTCTACTTGTTGGTAATAAGTGCAACAACTCATATCTTTTGTTGTTAGTTAGTTGTAACAACAAACAGTAATCACAAAAAGCTTCTAATATTTTTGCAACAACTTACTCATTGCTGCAACAATCTTTAACAGTTGTTGCAATAGTTAAACAATTGCTGCAACCATTATAAAAGTTGTTTTATTTTATCACAATTTTTTCATCCCGTAATTACTAATTTTTTTACTTTATATAAAAATATCTTCGTGTATCTTGAAGACCATCAATAGGGACAAAAATAAAAATAGGATTTGATTTTCATGGTGAATGGATCGAACTAACAACCATTATATTTGCTGAAGGTAGAGTGCATGGTAGAGACGGTAGCGATGATGGTGAACAGAGACATCATGTATGAAGATTTCGTGAATAAAATCATCACCAATTGTGAATTAACAGAGTTGAAAGATCTTGTCATCACTTACATGCATAGCTGTGGGAAAAGCAGAGGGCGGCTCCTTTTAGTATAAGGGATGTGAAGTTAGTTTGGCGATTTTTTGAAAGATGAAGCTAGACCTATTTGAGGGTATACACGATTGTAATGGCTCAGAGAGAACTAGAATTTATCTCAAAATCAGCAAGATATGTTAAATGATAAATGTGAAAAGGTGGATATAGACATTTCAGACAAAGAAAGCGGAATATATTCCTACTCCTAAAGTTGTCAGCAATAATACACGTGGAACTACACAATCAACACAACCCAAATCCATGTTCAAGATGATGAAATCGTTTACAACGGAATGTCATTCAAGAATATGCAAGAACTAGACATTGCACCGAAACTTTCTTGCTTAAAGAAAGATTTTAGATTGAAAAAGTGATCAACTCAATGCCTCTATGTATTGTGTGAGACGGGCATATCTTGAGTGCGGTGGCCGAGAGTTGCGGTTTAAAATTTTAATAGGTTTCTACATTAAAAATACGAAAAATCGCACATGTGGTTCACAACATCTTACGAGTCATAACCTACATGCCACAAAGAGTTATTGGTGAAACTTCAAAATAGGTTTCGAGGGTAGAGGCCCGTCCACAAAAGATATAAAGAATTCACTTCGTGTAGAGTTGGGCTACAAGGTTAGTTATAGGAAGGTTTGGAGAGGGCAAGAAATTGCAAAGTCTTTTATAAGATGGACACAAGCACGGGTATGCAAAGTGCTTGATGCATACCGCAATATGCTTAGCACCATAAACCTGTGAAGTAAGACAACATCAAGGTTGATGAAAATGGCAGGCAAGTTTAAAATTTTTTTTGTGGCCTATGGAGCTTGTATTCTTGGTTTTGCACATATGAGAAAAGTCCTAACTATTGATGGGACATTTTTAAAGAGTAAGTACGATGGAGTGTTGTTGTCCGTAGTTGCACAGATGCAGAGAATCATGTTTTTCCCCGTGGCATCTCCGTGTAGTGCACTGAGGGTGATGCCTCCTACAAATATTTTGAACAAATGAGCAGCCTTTGTACATGATACACCAGAATTGTGCATAATTTCCTTCCGACAAAGGCCCAAGTATTAGAAAGGTGGTTTCAATAGTCTTTCCTTTAGCGCATTATAAAGGTTGCATGAGGCACCCTGGGAAAATATCCTAACTAGATTTCACAATGGAAAAGTCGTCTACCATTTTATGAAGCAAAGAAAAGCGTGACGTAGATGTTTTCGGTGATCACTAATCAAATAAGAGATATGCTTCCTGGGGTCGCCGAATATCTTGAACGTGTTGGATTTCGCGTATGGAGCAGGCATTCTTTCCTGTGGAATAGGTATACCTTATTATATTAGGTTGTTGTTACATATTAATTAAATTAAATTTTTATTATTTAAAAATTTTACTTATTTATTTTACAGATATAATATTATGACGACAAATATTGCCGAATCGGTTAACGCAATGTTTTAGATGAGAGAGAATTTTCACCATCAGCCTTTTGATGAAATAAATAAGAGGTTTGAAACAATATTTCATCAAAAGAGAGTTCCTCGATGCACCAACCATCTTTGTCCCACTGATAGAAGCAATCATAGAAAAATGTCAATTTGGGAATAAGTTATTGGTCCATCAAACCGCTAACTAAGTATGTTGTCACCGGTCCCGATGGAGTTGAAACGGCTTGTTGACGGTCAAATCTTGTACTTGGTAGAGTGTTTGACCTGGATAAAATTCCTTGTCCACATGCTATGGCAGCGCTCCGCATCCAATATGGTGAAGACTATGGTAGGAGTACTTATGAGTACTCCTCTTTGCATTATAAGGTAGAGACGTACTTTATTGCATACTTGGAGGATATTAATCCCATGCCATCTGAAGAATATTGAGAAGTTCCTGTGGATATTTTAGAGAGAGAAATACCTCCTCTGTTTGTTGAGCCGGGAAAACTGGGAAGAAGGCAGATGAAGAGGAGGGCATCAATCGGGGAATCATTTCCGACAAAGAAAAATAAATGCTCCATATGCAAAAGAGTTAGGCACAAAAGAACTACATGCATGAGAGAACTACTACATAGGAACATATTTGATCTTGCTTGTAATAACAAAACTTATTCTTATTGCTATTTGGGTACTTGGTTCATATTTTCATGTGGATGTGAATTTGTAACGTTGTTACACTAGTATGATCTCGTTGCGAAAACAGAATGTTGCACTTTGGCCGGACAATTTCAAACGAGTGACCTAACTGCTGGTAAAGAACTCATAAACTTGTTGTGAATTTTCAAACAGTGTTTGACAAAGCAACAACTGCGAATTTACTGACTTTTTCAAACAAGTAACCTAATCGTTGTAGCAACTTATAAACTTGCTGTGAATTTTCAAACAAGTTGTTTGACAAAGCAACAATCGTTGCACTTGCCGACTCAAACAAGTAACCTAATATGTTGCAGCAACTCATAAACTTGTTGTAAATTTTTAAACAAGTTGTTTGACGGGTGCCACAACTCCGTTGCAATTCTGTCGGCTTTTTCAAACAAGTAACCTAATTTGTTGCAAAAGCAATTCATAAACTTGTCAGAATTTAAACAAGTTGTTTGGACGTGTGTTAGCAACTATTGCACTTGCTAGACTTTTCAAACAAGAAACCTAATCTATTGCGTAAAACTCATAAACTTGCTGTGAATTTTCAAACAAGCTGTTTGACAAAGCAACAACTCGTTGCACTTGCCGGATTTTTCAAACAAGTAACCTAATCACAAAGAATTCATAAACTTGTTTGTGAATTTTCAAACAAGTTGTTTGATAGGTGCCAATAATCGTTGTACTTGCTGACTTTTTCAAACAAGTAACCTAACTGTTGCAGCAACTCATAAACTTGCTAAGAATTTTCAAACAAGTTGTTTGAAAGGTGCCAACAACTCGTTGCACTTGCTGACTTTTTCAAACAAGTAACCTAATTTGTTGCAAAGCAACTCATAAACTTGTCGTGGAATTCAAACAAGTTGTTCGACAAAGCAACAATTATTCTTGTCGGACTTTTTCAAACAAATAACCTAATCTGTTGCAGCAACTATAAACTTGCCGTACTCAAACAAAGTTGTTTGAAAGTTGCCAACACCGTTGCACTTGGCCGGCTTTTTCAAACAAGTAACCTAACAAGGTAAAAGAATCATAAACTGTCATGAATTTTCAAACAACTATTGTAATTTGGATCATGAATTGCATAGATCAATCATATTTGTTGTTAAATATAGTGAATTAAATATATTTTAAGGATTCAAAGCTCGATTTAATAACATTCTTTAACAACGACATAGTAATTTGATCATAATAGACGATCGATCGAGCAATTGTATGTGTAATCAACTTTAATCAAGTAATTTGATCATGAATTGCATGGATCAATCATATTTGTTGTTAAATATACTGAATTAAATGTATTTTAAGGATTCAAAGCAAGATTTAATAATATTTTAACAACGACATATGATAAAGATAATTCTGATCACAATAGATGATCGATCGAGCAATTGTATTTATAATCAACTCTTAATCAAGTAATTTGATCATGAATTCTGTGGATCAATCATATTTGTTATTAAATATAGTGAATTAAAAGTATTTTGCTGATTTAAATCTAGATTTAATAGTGAATTAAGTGAAAATATTATTTAATAGCTAAAAATATGTTGCAACAACTAATAGACTTGTTGACTTGTTTTTAGCAAGTACATCATGACTTGTTGCAAACAAGTTATGTACTTGTTGAGAATTTTTTAAATAATTTAACCAACTTGTCAGAACAATTGTTTTACCACATGACTTAATTGTTGGGATTTTCCAACAAGTAATGCGACTTGTTTGAATAAGTTATGTAGTTGTTGGGAAATTTAAGCAAGTATCATGATTTGTTGCAACAAGTTATGTACTTGTTGAGAATTTTTAAACAACTTAACCAACTTGTCAGAATAACCGTTTACCACATGACTTAATTACTGGAATTTTCCAACAAGTAACACGACTTGTTTGAACAAAAGCTTGAAATTGTTTGAAAATTCTCAACAAGTACATGACTTATTGCAACAAATCATGTACTTGTTGAGTATTTTCAAAACAACTAACTAACTTGTTGCAGCAATTGTTTTTCAACTTGGAAAATCTCAACAAACATCAAGACTTTGTTGCAACAAGTTATATACTTGTTGCAAATAAGTTATATACTTGTTGTGAATTTTCAACAAGTTATAAAACACAAAATATATCAATATTAAAAACACATATATTCATAACTTAAATAAATGATGTTCACCCCACCTTAGGCAAATTGTTTGACAACAAAACTTAAACATAATAGTAACTTTAAAATATCCAACAAATTGTTCATCAAACTTTTCAACTAAGGACAATCACCAACCACTTTACCGCACTAACTCCTTATCAACCACCCCCACAACCCATCTCCACCGCAATCCGCTCAATATTATTATATAGGAAATGCATCGAAGTGTTGGTAATCCGATGCTGGCGAAGGCAAGTGAATAAGCACCGCATGCTGCCCCGTGTCATTCTTGGGGAGATCCGTCTTCTGGCCATAGATCCACTCTTCATGAGCAACTTGGGAGTGCAAGTGACAAACATTCCACTCTGCTTCAAGAACCTAGGCCATAATTCTAACACTCCGGCCGAATGTGTTGGAAGAACTCATCTTCTAGTAGCAAGGAATGTTACAATCATAAACATTTATCACTCCATCATTGATCATGAATTCAAGAGGGACAAAATGCTCTTTTCGAGGGTCACAAGGAATGTTCTTTTGCCCCAAGCCATGGGACACCTCCTGCAGGGCCTCACACCTTGGCAAGAATCAAGAAAGTAGTCAAGTGAAATCATATTCATCAAGATTTTATTTTAACCGGATAACACCCGACTTTAGACTCACTCAACTTGTGGTACACATCTTTCATAAAGTTGTAGAAGTTGAGATCCAGGATTATGTCTGTTGGATTATAGTGGTCGGGGTAGTCTATATGTTTATTTTGCATTAGACATAATATTTCATCTATATACTACAAACAAAAAAAGATAGTCAGCTACTTGTTGCGTTACCAATAAATAGATTATGCTGTATGCAATAACTATTGCATCTCGCCGTAGAAGCTTAATAAATGAAACAATTGCTTAATTGTATATAGATGGAAGTTGTAGAAACTACTCATTCTTCCACCACTTATCCAGTTAGTCATGCACTCAAAGTCTCATAATTACCCAAGCATTGTGTACAGGATCTTGGCTGATCTCTTGAGCTTGATCATCTAACAATTTTCTTTTTCTTCTTATCATCTCGTATACTTGTAAGGATTTACCGGTAGTCGCTCCGTTGGTTGATCGTCATCTTCTATGGTACCACAGCCTTTTCTTTGCACTTGCTAGTGCCCGTAAATTTGATTTCTCCTTCTCTTCACAAAGAATAGGAGTAAAAGGCTCGATATTCTGAAGACATGTTGATACTCCTCTTGATAATATCAACTTTTTATGGCAGCATGCGTCACTCCTGTGCTTCTATAGAAACTCAATCTTTGAAAGCAACATATTCATATTCTCATTGGCATTTGAGGCACTCACAAGCAAAGAAGGCACTCTTTGAGGTACCAACAATTGAAGATCTATCCAACCTATATGGAGTATCTTTCTTGACGCCGAACTTCCTCAGCAGCCGAAGCATATTTGCCACCAAAGACCACCAAAGATCACGAACACCATCAAAGATTACCAAGATCATCAAGATCAAGTGGAGTAAATCCACCACCACAACAATGATGATGATCATCTATTCTTGTTGCATCACCTGCTGCATAACTCGCCACAACTTCATTAATTGTTTTGGAAACAACATCATCCTTTTCCACCCCGGCCAAATCTCTCGATGGTCACACCGGCCAAATCTCCCTTTAACTTATCAACCTGGTCCAGAAAGATTCCTAAGGGCTCAAATTACTATGTAATTTCATCTCCAACTTTTCTTTTGTTGGAACAATTCATGGATTCACAATCTATGTGTCAAAAATGAATATTAAAATAATGCAAAATAAAGAAAAACAACGAATAAAATGCAAATAACCGCTTAAGTTGCTCAAACAATTTATACATGAAGAATTTATCAGAACAACATCAAATCTTATTCATAGAAACTAAATCTAGGAAGAACTCTGTGATAACCCAAAATAGTAGCCCTTGGAGCTTCTTTTCATCAAGCCTTCCTAAGGAAGAAATTACTGCCTTTCCATCGTTAACTTTGAGATAAATTGTCTTCATCGAGTCGCTAATTCATTAGGTTATATTGAACATTGATGAATCAAAGAATTTCCCATTGAAAGCCGCTCTTATTTCCAAGAAAGTTGCTCGAAATAAACCGACTTTCAATAGGAATCTCTGTCTATCAATCTTCACAGTAAAACTAATGAAGCAACAACCCTGATAGAGAATCAATTTATCTCTAAGTTGACCGACCACCAAACGCGAATTTGTCATTAGTGGGGAGATCTGACACAAAGACGAACCAAGCGATTTCTAAAATTGATTAAATTAAACACCACCCAATAACTAAGGAACCTGTTGTAATAGCTAACCAATTTGATGGACAAGGTCCAACAATTACAAAAGTTGTTGCAATAGATTAATAGTTATTGTGGCAAAATGATTAAGAGTTGTTGTTACAACAAATCCATATGGGAAATTCTGCAACAAAATCGATCTTGTTCCTAGAAACTAAATTTAGAAGAACTCTTGTGATAACTCCAGTAACAGTAGCCCTTGGAGTTCATCAAGTTTCTTCCCTAAGCAATCATTGCTCGGCATCTGTCCATCTTTGAGATAAATTGCTTTTGATTGGGAGTTGCTGATTCATTTGTTTACTATTGAAGATTGATGAACTAACAAATTTCATTGAAAGTCAATTTATTTCCAAGAAAGTTGCTCATAAATAAACCGACTTTCAATAGAAATCAGCTGGTTCATCAATCTTCAATAGTAAACTAATGAATCAAATAACTCCCAATAGAGAGTCAATTTATTCAAAGTTGACCGATCGTCGAACGCTGTAATCTTGTCCTAAGAGAGGAGATTGATGCTAAAGACGAATCCAAGTGACTTCTAAAAATTGATTAAACACAGCAGTGCACCACCCAACAACTATGAACATGTTGTAACAGCTAACCAATTTGATAGACAATGTCCAACAATTATGTTTGCTGCAACAGACAGTTGTCAGGCAACTGATTAAGAGTTGTTGTTGCAACAAGTCCACATGTATAAATTCTTGCAACAAAATCAGATCTTTTTCATAGAAACTAAATCCATAAAGAACTTGTGATAACCCAAAATAGTAGCCACTTGAGCTTTCTTCATTCAGACTGTCCAAGGATAAATTTGCGCGTTCGACTAATCCGCCAACTCAAAAACAAACCGACTTTCGATTCGGGAGCCGTGATTCATTAGTATCTTATTGAAATATTGAATGAACTAAGCAGTTACTAATTAAAAATCGATTCATATCCGAGAAGGTTGCTAAGAATTAGATCAACTTTCAATAGGAACCTCCTGACTCATCAATGTTCAATAAAGAAACTAATGAATCAAGAAAGCCCCAATCGAAAGTCATCTTGTTTTCTAGTTGGCCGACTTCAATCGAACACTAAATTTGTCCTTGGAGTCCTGAATGCTAAAAAGAATCCAAATGACTTTTAAATTGATTAAACACAAGTTCAACAACTTCAAAATTTGTCCGAATAAATCAAACAACTCAATGAGTCACAGGCAAATGCAAATGAACTTGCCGACAAAATAATAATTATTGGAGTTGTTGCAACAAATCTAGCAACTACTTAATTTTATTTCAACAACCGAGGAAGTTGTTGGCAAAGAATCTCAACTTTTCTCTCGAATAAATCAAACAACCGAGTGAGTTGTTGTAGCAACTTCAATAATTGTTTGATAAAATCAAACAGTTATTGGAGCTGCTGCAATAAGTCCAACAACCGCTGATTTTATTTCAACAACTGGTAAAGTTGCTGTTAACTTCAAATTTCTTGTCTCGAATAAATCAAACAACTTAGTGAGTTGTTGCAACAAATACAACAATTGTTTAACAAAATCAAACAATTGATTAAGTTGTTGCAACAAGTCCAAAGAATCGCCGATTTTATTTCAACAACTATGAAGTTGTTGGAAAAGAATCTCACTCTCGAATAAATCAAATAACCGAAAGTGAGCTACCGTAGCAAATGCAATATGTTTGACAAAATCAAATAGTTAAGGAGTTGTTGAAACAAGTCCAACAACTTGCTTGATTTTATTTCAATAACCGATGCAAAGAATCTCCACTCTCTTTTCTGAATAAATCAAACAATTGAGCGAGTCATTGGGAATTAAAATCAAATAGTTGGCCGGAGTTGCTGGAAACAAGTCCAACAACTTCTGGTTTTATTTCAACAACTGATGCAGCAACTTCACCTCTTCTCTGAATAAATCAAACAATTGAGTGAGCTGTTGCAGTTCAAAATCAAATAGTTGCTGGAGTTGTTGCAATAAGTCCAGCAACTGCTTGATTTTATTTCAACAACTGAGGAAGTTGTTGCAGCAACTTCACCTCTTCTCTGAATAAATCAAACAACTGAGTGAGCTATTACAGAAACTGCAACAGCTGTTTGACAAAATCAAATAGTTGTTGGAGTTGTTGCAACAAGTCTAGTAACTGCTTGATTTTATTTCAGCAACTGAGGAAGTTGTTGCAACAACTTCACCTCTTCTCTTAATAAATCAAACAACTGAGTGAGTTGTTGCAGCAAATGCAATAGTTGTTTGACAATATTAAACAATTGCTGGAGTTGTTGCAATAAGTCCGGCAACTGCTTGATTTTTTCCAACAACCGAGGAAGCTGTTGTAGCAACTTCAGCTCTTGTTTGACTAAATTAAAAAACTACTAAGGATATAACAATAGATTCCAAGGGTATATAATTATGTAATGAGACTTACCAAGTCTCTGGGGGGGGGTAAATAGATCAACACCGAATGCTTTGTTATTCTTCGCAACCAGCCATCTAAGGATCCGGGGAGAAGACACTTCTTTTGGAAAGTCCTTAACTTGATGCCAGAGGTGAGGAATAACTTCAAATTCCCGAGCCTAGATAAAACAAAGTCATAGATGATCACTATAAAGGATGGATTCAAAAATAATTAAATAGTCAAGCTAATAAAATTTACCATGAAAGCCCAGGGAAAGCCATATAAGTTGATGGTCTTCACGTTTGGCTTTAACTCCCTCAACAAATATTCAACTGTGAGCTTGAAACTTTCTCGGCCCCACGGATAGACATTGAATGCTTCATAGTCTACTGAGAGTTTGATCCAATCAGAAGAGATGTTCTTCCCAACATCTCTTGCACGAAGAACATTGTGCACAAACCAAACTAAGCACAGTGACTTCTTCACATTCCTCGGAACTGTTTTGGATTTCAAATGTTCAAGCAGATTCTTTTCCTTGTAGCTTTTTCCAACTAACTTGAACAAATCCTCACCCTTAGTTGCTGATTTGGCTCCTCCAACACGAGGAGGAGAATGATAGTTTAATCTTGTCATAACAACAAACTCCTTCATGCCAAAAAAGACAGGCATGCCGCAGTAATTAATCCAAATTTCATCTTTTTTGTCACAAACGATCCTGCGACGTAGAAGACTGTACAACATAGTAATTTGAAATCTTAGAGTGGTGTCATCGGGTAAGTCTAAAAACTTTCCAAAATAGCTCCTCTTAAAGAATTTCACTAAATCATTTTCCCTTAAGATCTTTCTTATTTTGTAAATCCTAGTGGAAAATGAGGCCCCATCAAGTCAGAAGCAACAGGATGACGCTTTAGAGGACAAAGAAGCCTCTGAAGTAGATGAAGATGATTCCTCCCAAGAACAAACTAAAAGTAGACATACTTCTAAAGGTAATGAAGATGGAGAGGATGATGAAGATGGGGAAGGTGATAATGAAGATTAAGAGGATGATAAAGTTAGGGAAGGTGATAATGAAGATGGGAAATGTGATAATGAAGATGGGGAACATGAAAATAATGATGGTGATGATAATGATGAGAAAACACAACAGCCGATGATAAAACAGAAGAAGAGAATGATGAGAACGTCCGCTCTACTCTTGCCGAGGTATCTAGTAGTGGAAGAGATCCAAGCACAACTTCCACTAAGATAGTTGTAAAAAATATAAGGTTTGAAAATTAAAACTTAAAGATGTTGATGGATGTGCATGGAGATTTAGAAGGTGATATTGTGGTTAGGTCAAGTATGGTGAGTCTTAGTTCTTTTTGATCTTCTAGAAGCAGCAACACTTTTACTGGTACTTCTTGCTCTTTTTGAAGTCATTTTATTTGTAAAATATGAGACAAAATATAAATCAATAATTAATTTAATCATTCAGTAAAAATAAACAGTGAAAACAACTGCTGCAAATCAAACAAGTAAAACAAATATTGATTTGTTTTTCAACAGGTGTCTGAGTTGTTGCAACAACTTTAACAGTTGTTTGATTTTATCCAACAGTTGCTGAAGTTGTTACAACAAGTACATCAACTGTTTGATATTTACCAACAACTGTAATAAAAATCAAACAGTTGCTGACCCCTATTTACACCTAAATTATGAAATAACAATGGATTCAAAAAGGCAACACCAATAAGTTGTTGTAACAACTTCAGCTCTTGTTTGACAAATATTGATTTTCTTTTCAACAAGTGTGAGAGTTGTTGCAACAATGTCATTCCCTCCCTATCCGTCTCTTGATCCCTCATTCCACTAAGCCGTTGTTACTGATTCATTCAAGAAAGAAAGGTATAGGTTAAATTTTTCATAGTCATTTCAATTTTTTTCTTCCAATTCTAAGAAAACAGTTGTTTGATTTTATCCAATAGTTGCTGAAGTTGTTGCAACAACTTCAACAATTGTTTGATATTTACCAACAACTATGGTAAAAATCAAACAATTACTGACCCATGTTTACTCCCTAAATTATGAAATAACAATGGGTATAAAGGCAACACCAACAAGTTGCAACAACTTAAGCTCTTGTTTGAAAAATATTGATTTTCTTTTCAACAAGTGTGAGAGTTGTTGCAACAACTTCAACAATTATTTGATATTTACCAACAACTCTGGTAAAAAAATCAAACAGTTGCTAACCCCTATTTACTCTCTAAATTATGAAATAACCATGGGTACAAAGGCAACACCAACAAGTTGTTGCAACAACTTCAGCTCTTGTTTAGCAAATATTAATTTTTTCTTTCAATAAGTGTGAGAGTTGTTGCAACAACATCAACAGTTGTTTGATTTTATCCAACAGTTGCTGATGTTGTTGTAACAAGTACAACAACTGTTTGATTTTTACCAACAATTGTGAAAGTTGTTGCAACAACTTCAGCTCTTGTTTGGCAAATAATAATTTTTTTTGTCAACAGGTGTGTGAGTTGTTACAACAACTTCAACAGTTGTTTAACAAAATCAAACAGATACTGAGGTTGTTGCAACAAATTGTAAACTTGTTGCAACAACTCCAACAACTGTTTGATTTATTTCCAGCAGTTGAGGAAGTTGTTGCAACAATTGCAGTAACTGTTTGATTTATTTCCAGCAGTTGAGGAAGTTGTTGCAACAACTTAACCTCTTGTTTCAAAAAATCAAACAACAGCTGAGGTTGCTACATTATTTTGTTGCAACAACCTCAACAACTTCTGATTTATTCAAACAAGTGAGGAAGTTGCTGCAACAACTTCTTCAGCTGTTGGAAAATAAATCAAACAACAACACAATATTTTTTTCTACAACAACGACTACAACAACAAAAACCCCACAAGAAAAACAAGTCCGCCCTACCAGTGACAATATTTAAAAAAAACCCAACAAGAACAACAAATACAACAAATAAAGTCATCCAACCACATCATATACAAAACCCATCTTCTTCTTCTTCTTCTTTTTCAACAACTGAAACTACTTTTAGTTCAAAAAATCCAAACCCTAACTGTTCAACATAAAGATTTTTGACAGAAGTGAAAAAAAAATTACCTTTAAGCGGAGTAGTGTGCGTTGATGGCTCACCGGCGTCGATTGGGCTCACTGGTGTGATGATTTCTGAAGAAAATTACTTTGGAAGAACAGAAAATGCAGTGAAGAAGAGAGGAAGAGAACAACAGTTGAGTGAAAGAGGAAAGAAGAATGAACGTCATGTGTTGGGAGTTGGGGTTTGAATTAATGGGTAGGGTTATTTTGTATTTTTTAAAAAGTTAATAAATTTTAAATATTACACTTTATATCTCATTTAACTTAATCATAATTTAAAGGAAGTTTTGATCAAAGCTGATCAAATTTATAGCTTTTTTTAATTACTAACAATTTTTTGTCACCTTGACTCATTTTCTTAGGTAACTTCCTATGCAATGACGCCGCGTTCATCATATAATTTTTTTTCCTCCAAAAAGGCAAGAACCGGAGTTACCCTGTCGAGCCTTCCCGTTTCACCCATTCCGCGCGCTTCTATATAATTCTCCTAGTATTCATTAAACTCTTACCCAATTCCAAAATCAATTAAGGGGTTCCATTCACTTCTGAATCCTGTTTTTCACATCCCAGCAATGGAAGAAGATGAACAAAAACAGTTAGTATTGTGCACAACTTCGGAGCCACTGGTATCAGAGTCCAATTCAATGACTTCTGCAACACTGGGTCGTGTTATCAACACATTACTTACTTCTAAGCCTAAGAAGCTTCTAGATACCATTTCTCATCTTGACCCTTCTCCCAAAATCGCACCTATTGGTGGTAAGTTCTAATTTGTATATATTGATCGAGTTTTCCAGATGAAAAACTATTTTATTTTTTTGCTTAGTGGGGTATTGTTTTTTTCAGTTTCTTTGGAACAGTCATTATGGTTTCTTTACAAGTATGTGAAGGACGCTGCTGAAAAGGAGTCATCTTTGGACCAAGTTCTTGTTCCTATGATTCAACATGTAACAACGAAACAACTCTTTCTGTTTGTTGAATTGAAGTTTTTAGGTTTCACTACCGATTAGTCTTTTTTCCTTTTTTTTTTTGCGAATTTATACCACTACACAGATTGTCTAGCCACCTTTTATTAAAAATAAAAAATCCTCAATCAAATAAGTACAAGCAGGGGGGCTAGGTCTAACCTCACCAATCTTAACGAGGTAACGAAGCTCACTAATTAACAAACATGCAGAAATTAAGAGTCAGAGAGAATTAGGTATTCTATGATTATTGTAATACACTATGATGATATTAATAATGATGATGCTTAAATAATGTAGAAACATAAAAGCCAAGAAGAAAGTTAAGTTATCAACCTCAAACTTTTCACAAATGTGTGAATTAGAAAAGATAGATTGCCCGTTCAAAGTAACCTGAAGTATTTTTCTCTTGTCTTTTTTTGCAAATTTGTCTAACAACACTTGATAGTTCATCACTTCTTAGATTTATTAGATCTTGTTGAAGGTATTGACATTGTCACATGATTCTGCTTTGCGAGTTGCATTGGTAGGTTCCTTAGAACAAACTCCCTAGTCACTTTACAATCCCAATTGTTGCCTTCCATGTGTCTTTCTTTTTGCTTTCTTTGCTTCTACTTCTTTGATGCCTAGGTGAGATATCCCCATCCTTAGCCACTTTGTCAAAGCATATGTCCAACATATTATCTTCCTCGTCCTCATTAAAAAAATCCACCGCCAAATCCCTAGCATAAGCATTAGTTGGACTAAATGCTGACGCTGAGGCCTTTGGCTCATTATTCTTTGCAATCACACTTATAAGCACAAATACTGGAGCTTTTGGACTTAATTTGCTAGTCAATGAAGGAGGTGAAACCTGGTCTTCGTCCTCAACCAAATCAGCACACCTAGGAGCACTCGTCTCCCCTTGTTTTTGCTTAGAAATAATTAAATGATTCGTGGAATTAGCTTGAGAGAGTGATGTTATACCTTTCTCCAAATCTTTATCATTCACCGTGGACAACAAGAGCTGCCCAGATTCACCTTGTTGTTCACCAAACAACTCAAAAGATTGGAAAGGGACGGACCTCATGAACCGAGGTGTTAAATGTGATCATGAGTGGCTTGATTGCTGGAATGAGATTAGCTTCGAACAACCTACTTCTCAGTTGCATTAGTATTCCCTTTGAACTGAGTTGTAGCATGACGAGTAAATAGATTTCCAGCCAGTGCATGGAGAGGATTCATGTTCTCCAATATCTGAGTTCCAATGGATGTAAAATTCACTGCTGTAGTTGTCAATGAAGTACTTTGATGATCATCATTGACCATTACCAGTTGCCTCTCATTAATCTGTCTCCTTCTTGTTACCAGTAAATTGAGCTACTTTGTCTTGTCTGCTAGAATTCTCCTGTCTAGAGCTAACAAGAAGTTCTTTGGATGAAGTATTGACCGTCTCTGTGCCCTGCTTATGCGACTTGTCAATTATAATTATGTCGTCATATTGATCCCCAACAATAGCTTGAAAAGCAGTTTGACGCGATACAACTGGAAAATAATTCAAATTAATCTTATTCGTCTTAGCAACTGAATTATTTTAGCAGCAGATCCCCCTGCACCAGCCATGCCATCTTCTTTCAAAGCTTCCTTACACATTAATTGTGGCCCAGATTTTTCAGCTTGTGCCTCAACAGTTACAGTCTGTTCATTGTCAGCTTCTGCACTTGTTCGCTGCCCAGAATCACAAGCTTGTGATACATTCACCACCTGAAACTGTTTATTCCACAAGATGAAGTTCGATCAAATCCACCACCATTAGCATCCTGTTTATCAACTTCTTGATGATTAGAAATAGAAGCAAATGGTGTTGGACAAATTCATTTACTTAGCGATCCAATCCTAATTCCAGCAGGTTTCTTATACGTCACCACCGTCCAACCATCATTATTATTTGTCTATGCAGCTTTTCCCTTATTATTTTCTTATCCTCTTGAGTAGCTGAAGTTATACCATCAACTTCACCATTTTTTGTTGCTTCAATAGCCTCTAATGCAATTTTGTTGTTACTCCTTTCATCAGGTTTCTGAGAACCATGTGCTAATCCCCTTTTTTTTCATTTAAACTCTGTCTCAAATCCCCCGTTATTTTTCCACTTTAGCCTGCTCATCTTGATCATGGACAGCTTCATCCTTGCTTGAAATTTGCATCCTTTTCAATAGCAAATGACATACATCTTCTTCATGTCCTTGATGCTTACAATGGTTACAATATGAGGGTAAATTATCATATACGATTTCCTAAAAGACCTCTAACATCTTATAAAACTTGCTATCCAAGTACTGCAAGCGTATACACTTTGGGAGTTTGTCACCTAAATCCAAGATGACTTTAACTCTAGCTGTACTCGGCCTTGATTCTTGCGTCGCTTTATCTATAGCAATTGGTTTTCCCACCACTGATGCAAAGATGACTTTACCTCTAGCTGTACTCGGGCTTGATTCTTGCGTCGCTTTATCTATAGCAATTGGTTTTCCCACCACTGATGCAGTGGTCATCAATAATTTCGAAGCAAAAAACTTTGGTGATAAATCTGGCAACAAAATCCAAACTACAGCCTTCATTGTTTCCTCCTTTAGAAAAACTCAATGGTCCATGGAAAGACTCTATACTGATGTTCTTTTCCATTGTAAGGAAAATAATTCGCCTGTCTTGCTAGACCAATCACAAATCATCTTATTGATCGAACCTGATTAGAAGTTATCTTGGAGCGAGCAGACCAATTAAACAGCGACTTTCGACGCCTAAAATTTTTGGCAGTAGCGTCCTTAAAACCTGCAAATCAGGCGCACTTGATGATAATTTTACCACAATTGCTTGATGTAGACCTTCCTCGACAACAAATTCTTCTCTTTCTTCCATTGTAAATTGCAAACTTGGTTCACCATGTACACACTATATTGGTTTCATTGAAAATTTTGACACAGATTGTTGATGATTGAGCAATTATTTGGGTAGCATATGTAGGTTTAGAATTATTCTACAGCTTGAGGCTGGGAGAGGCCTGTGCAGCCATGGCAATGGCTAAGTCGCCATTCCAGCCGCCAATGGGAGGAGTGAGGAGAGAGGAGAGAGCAGCATCACTACCAATTAGTTTACTAAATGGTGTTATAGGGTTTAACTTCAATTTAGTCCGTAGAATGAAGGGATTGTTGTGAATTGTTCCTACGACGTTCTGTATGTAAGAAAAAAAGGAAAAACTTGAAGCTCTTTTCTCCTTGTTTTTTCTTTTTTTTCTTCTTTCCTTTTCCTGTTTCCAGTTTTCAGTCTGGGATATTGATTAGTTTAATACTCCATCTTCTTGTAATATTTGTCACTTTAGCTTCTCAAGAGTTGAGTATATTAAATTCTAGCCATTATTTTCTTTAAGCATATTTTATAACATTTACAAAAGAATATCTAAACTATTATTTTCAAATAATGATTTTATCCGCATTTAACATTGCGTCAACATTTTCAACCTCAACTCTTATAAAACCTATATGATAAAAATTATGGGATAGAAGAGTAAGTTGTACTCCCTATTCCCATTCTATATGATGGTTTCTGAATGGACGGAGAGTTTAAGATGTTATTTTGACTTATATATTTATACCAATAATAGTTGAAGAAAAAGTTTGTAATAATTGAAAAGATAGTTTGATAGAAAAAGTATCACATCAAAGTTTGGAATTTGAATATTTTTTAATTTAAATTCTTGGAAAAGTTGAAAGTCATGTTGGTATGGAATGGTGTCAAACATTTTGGAATATTCTGAAAAAGGTAAGTGTTATATAAATTGGGGAAAGAGAGAGCATTCTATTAGGATTTAATTTCAAATTTGTCCATACTTCACAGCAATGGAGTGTTTGCTGTGAATCATTAGCAAGAAGCTCTTTCTTGCAGAAGGTAAAGGTCCGCATTTTTTCTCATCATGACTAGGTAAGATGGGTTAGCTGCTTTTTGTGCACATGTGCATCTACTTAGTCTTGAGAGACTAACATCATCCATGAAATTCTTTGAAATATCCACATTGCATCATGTGCCTGAGCCACAAAATGTCTAATATTTTTAGTCTGTTGCATGATCTTTTTTTTGGTTCTATTGAGAGAATGTTGTTACCACAGAACTACTCTTATTGTACATGGAAAAGGCATTGGTAATGGAGGTGGATAAAAAATTGTTTAGCTTTAAGTTCTTAATTAATGGCCTGTTCTCTTTTCCTAGCTTTTGTTCCAGCATTTGCCATCAACTATTAGCATATATTCATCCTTTCCTATTTTTGGGCTCAAAAGCCTGTTACATATATTTTTACCTGTTCCCAGTGCTGTTTTATTTTATCATCATTGATAAAACTTTTGCCAGTCATTGAGATTCACGGGGTCAAAACATGGCAACCAAGTGATGATACTTCTCAATTGGCTTTTTGAGGACGAAATAAGTTTTCAAGCTCTAGCAAATGATCTAGAGGCCATTTTATCAAGGAAAGAGGATAGTTATATATTCCTTGGATGGTGTACTGTTGCACGAAGTCTTATTGAATTTGAGTTTACTATGGCCAAGCTCGTTACGCCTGGTAAGTTGATCTTTCTAAATTCTGTTTCTGAGTAAACCCTACAGAATTATCTTTCGTTTTAAGTTGGAGTATACAAATGTGATCGATATCTTTTGTAGATCTGTTGTTTCTCTTGACTCTTTCTGCAAGAGGAAGTCAAATGCCAATTTCCAAATTAAAATTGACTGTAAATTATGCTGGCAATGGTTGTATTGTATGTTAACACTAAATCAAATTTCAGTACTGGTTTAAGTCTGTTACTTAGGTAGCTGTTTTTTTCTTTTGACTATATGTCTCGAGAACCCTTTATATTTCTCTCTGAAATTTAATAAATATGGCAGGTTCATCTCAGTTATTGCAGTTAATGGGGTGTCCAGATCAGTGATTATTCTCCCTGAGAATAAATTTAAGGGAGATTTTAAAAAATATACAGCCCAACATAAAATACATCACTTAGCTATATTTTCAGTTTAT
>JACEIK010006029.1:70182-85889 GCA_018107945.1 Datura stramonium
ATATTTGGGGAAAATGTTATACATAATGTATCAACCTTATATAAAAATGTATAATAGTGTATAAAAGGTGTTTATACACAAATATAAGCTAAATCGGATAACAAATTCAAATTATGGGTTAAAACGTGTAAATATTTCTCCCAATAGACAAAGTGTAATTTTTTCTAAATTTAATAAGGGGTGGTTTGGACTTGTTACAAAAATTGAATGCTTCATCAATAGGGAAAAAATAACACATGGAGCATTGAATGTTATAGAGGATCTTGCTCCCAAATACATAAGAGGGGAGGGAGTTTTAAGGAGGCATTGCATAAAAATAGACGGAGACAAATGGAGCCTGAAGACATGGAGGAAGAAATTCCTCGAAAATTTCTTCTTCCCTAGATGATTGTCGTAGGTGTCTGGTGGGGAGTTCCCCGGGTTGTGATGAGATTTCTACTCGCAACAACATCAGGAGGTGGGCATAACAAGTATGGAAAGGAATACACCATCTTCAAGTGTTTGGAATGAAAGAAATTCAATTACTATTAGAATTTCAGTCAAGAAAGGTTGCTGAGCACATCTTAAGAAGATATTGGAAGACACAGGGCAAGAATTTGAAGCTCGAATGGTGGTCGCCGACACCAGGAGCTTACCCAAGCCAATTCGATTTCGATTGGTTTTGGATAAGGGTTCTAGGGCTTCCATTGCAGCTTTGGTCAACCAAAATTATCATAGGAGTAGGAGATGAATGTAGTGAATGGCTAGAGACGGAGCAAGAGATGGAGCTCAAGAACCACATGAGATGGACTCGCATCAAAGTAAAAAGGCCACACCAGAAAATATGCCTCATTTTGTAGATGTCGCTGATGGAGATCTAGTTTTCTCACTTTTGATTTGGATTGAAGCTTTGGCGAGGTATAAAAGCACATGGGTTGGTGAACACATGGTTTGAGGTGACAGTACTATGATTGGAAACGAGCCCAAAAAGGTGCTAACAACAAAGCCTTTTACATTAATGTGAAGTTGGGTGTAGCAACATGCACATGGTATATCATTACAGTTATGGATGAATTAGAGGCAATTAAAAATCTAGTGGAGCAACAAAGAGAAGGAAGAGAGTTGCTTTGCATGGAACATCAGTCTCCTAGCGATACACTCTATAATGGAAAAAGAGAAGATTTCACTGTTGGAAATTTATAGGGAAGAAAAGGAAGCATAGAAGAATGATCATAGCCCAATTGTTGTATTCAGGGACATAGTTCCATTACAAACAAGTGAATCAATCAGTGAGGAAGAATTAGAGGAACAATCTACCATATGGGTTCACTCCAATGTCATCAAGTTAAGCCAACAAGTTGGGCTTCCTCTGAAGGTTGTGAGAGAATTGCATATGAGTATTTTTTTAAAAAAAATTTAAAGATAGATTGGAAGAGAGGGTTGGAATAGAAACGAGACCTGACTTTTGACATAAAGTTCAAAGAATGGGAACCAAGGAACAATGGGAGGATTACACTTGTGAATCCATGAAGATCAAAATTTTAACATGGAATTTAAGGGGTTTAAACAGGGAGAATAGCAAGTGTCTAGTTAGAATTGCTACTTCAGTGGGAGCTTGACATATACGTGCTAGTTGAAACAAAGTTGGTAAGGTCAAAGTCAAAGTTCTTTCAACAATTGTGGCATACCAGGGGATGGGGGAGGATTCATATGAAGGCTATAGGAAGGAGCGGATGGATAGTTGTGTTGTGGGATAAAAGGAATTGGAGAGGGAATTGGTGGATAGTGGTGACCAAATGATCACTTGCAAGTTTGAAGGCATTAACCAAGACTTAACTTGGTCTCTCAGTGTGCAGTTTATGCTGAATGCAACAAAATTGAAAGAAGGGAACGATGGTGGGAGTTGACAGCTATAGGAAGTGTATGTTGATTGCCATTTCTCATTTGTGGGGATTTCGGCATCATCGATATCCAAATGAGAGAACAAAGTGCCAAAAGATTTCAGGAGCTATGTCTGAATTCTCAGACTGAATTAATGATGTGGAACTCTTTGACCCTCCTTTGCTTGGAGGTTAATACCAGCGATATCAAAAGCAAAAAGCGCAAAAAAGCTCTATGGTCCATTGGGTCTTTAAGCGCAAAACGCAAATAAAGCGTGGGCTTTAATGAAAAAAGTGCAAAGGGAAAAAATATAGATATATATGTTTAGTCCTGGGTTAATAAATACAAGCATGAATGTCAAATATATGAACAAAGAAATTTAAAAAAAAATTATGATAGAGTGGAATATCAATTATTCAGTGTCGCCTCTTCAAAAGAGGCTCATTGGCAAGGAAAAGTATGTCTTAGAACCTTGATGATGGCACTGAAGCTCACATTAAGCTACACGAAACGTTCAACATGTTTTGAGCCTCGCTTCAGGGCTTAAGCATGCTTTAAACGTACCTTTGATAACATTGGTTCATACACATGGAGGAGGGGTGACAATTACAGGAGTACTGCCATAATAGCAGGTTTCTTTTCTGTTTTCATTGGAAGGAACTTTTCCTGCAGATCAACCAATCTTTGCTTCCAAAATTAGGGTTAGACCACAATCAAATTTTGTTAACATATGGTGATTGAGATTTAAGAAATCATATTTTTCGTTTGAACAATGGTGAATTGGGGTGAAGGGATTTAAGGATAAAGTGCAGGAATGGTGGTTTTTTTTTTGTGTTACTGGAAGTCCTGCTTTTATCTTGGCCTCTAAACTATACTTTAAGGGAAATTAAAGGACTAGGGGAGGGACTACAGGAACAATTAGGGACAAATGAGAGGATATTCTGAATCAACTCTCTAGACGGGAAAGTATCATGGAACAGAGAGCACTCAATGATGATGAACTTCTCCAAAAAGCTCATCTAGCTATGGGGTTTGAGGAGGTAGCAAAGAATGAGAAAATAACTTGGAGACAGATCTGGAGTTTAATGGCTGAAGAATGGGACAACAACACAATATTTCCACAGAATTGCCAATGCTCTTAAGAGATTCAACTCTATTGACACATTAGAAGGGGAGGGGGTTACTATCTCTGTTCTTGATACCATAAAGATGGCCATGAAGAATTTTTATCAAAACTTGTACAAAGAGATTGAGAGACGAAGACCTGGTTTCAACTTACATGGGCTCAGAGTCATCAACGTTGAGGAACAAGAGTGGCTACAAAGATAGTTTGAAGAAGTTGTTGGATGCATCAGAATTTGTGCCAGTAACAAGGCACCGGGCCTAATGGGTTTCCAATGAGTTTTTATCAAGGTTTTTGGGATGTTTTGAAGGAGGATATTATGAATACTATGCAACATTTCATGAATATCAAGTTTTTGAAAAAGCCTCACTGCCACATATATTGTTCTCATTCCCAAGAAAAATGGAGCCTCTAAACGAAGAGCATCTCCAACTCATAACTCTATTTTTGGGTTCAAACTCCAAATTTGAAGTAAAAAATGGACTTCTTCAGATTTGAAGAAAATCAAACTCCAACCCGCTACTCTATTTTTTACTCTAAAAAAGAGTATTCTTCTTTTATTCTTCCCTTTCTTTAATATTATATTATTATTTTTATTTCATATATGTATTTTCTTAATTCATAAAATAAATTGTTACTTCTTTTTGCTACATAATCACCCAATATAATTCATAACTTTTTCTTATATAATCATTTAATATAAAATTATTTTATATCCTATATTTTAAAATAATAAAAATTGCAAGTAAATAATATATATTATACATATTAATGGAAAATTCAAATAAAAGTGAAATCATTGATGAAATACAATTAAATAAATATTACATCATGGTAATATTTATTTTAATTTCTACATAAACATTCCACTTTCAAGATTACTACGTTGCTCCCATAAATGCTCAATTAATGCATTATGAAGTTCAAAATGAGCATCTTTATCCTTAATTTTTTAATGCCGAGCTGAAAATTGTTCAAATTGATAATTTTCATCTATTACCATTTTTACTGTTGGAGTTGGATCTTCCGAAGTATCTTGAATTGGTGCATTAAGATCATGCTCATCCTCGATTATCATGTTGTGTAGTATAATACATGTAATTATTATATCATGTAGCACTTCTTTTCTCCAAAAATGTGATGGCCCTGCGATAATTGCAAAACTCCAAATGCATGTTCAACATCTTTTCGGCACGATTCTTGTTTCATCGCAAAATATTTTTTCTTTTGGGAATGTGGCTCACAAAAAGTTTGCACAATAATAGACCATTTTATTTTTGTGGTAATTATATTTTTTATACAATTATAGATTATAATAAAATTAACTTACAATTTAAACGAAAATATTATATACGGAAATTAATTTATAAAAATTATACATTAATTTAAATTTAAAATTAATTTTAATTAAATTACATGTTTTTTTTGTTTTTTTAATTTTTGTATTTTGTTTTTGTTTTTATTAATTATATTATGTTAAATTAAAATAGTAATTATTACAAATAATAATATTATATTCAAATAAGAAAATAGAGTTGATGAAGAGTGAGTTGATGAAGAGTACAATTCCAAATTTGGAGTTACGTTGTTCACACACTATTTTTGGAGTGAAAATGGAGATGTGTTGGAGAGGAAAACTTTATTTTTTGCTCCAAAGTTAGAGTTTGGAGCAAAAAATGGAGATGGGTTGGAGATGATCTAAGGGATTTCAAACCCATTAGCCTTATAAGTGGGATATACAAGATTTTTGCCAATTCTTTAGCTAAGAAAATGAAATAGGTGATTAAGTTGGTAAATAAACACCAAATGACTTTCATGAAGGGGAGACAAATCATGGATGCTGCTCTCATAGCGAGTGAGTGTGTGTATTCCGGATTGAGAGGAGAAGAACCAGACATCATGTGCAAGCTAGATTTAGATAAGGCTTATGACCATGTGAACTGGGACTTTCTTCTAAGTATCCTCAAACAAATAGGATTTGAAGAAAGGTGGCTTAAATTGGTTGGTTTTTGCATGGTTCTCAATTCTAGTAAATGGAGAACTTTTGGTTCTTTTCTCCAGTTAAAAGGGGTCTTAGACAGGGTGATCCTCTCTCACCATTTCTGTTCATAATAGCCATAGAAGGTTTTAACAGTATGATGAGGCTGACAATTCAAACAGGTGGTTGAAGGGATTCAATTTGTACCATAGGACAGGAGAGGATCGGAAATATGTCATTTGCTTTATGTAGATAATACT
This sequence comes from Datura stramonium, assembly GCA_018107945.1. Classification (NCBI taxonomy): domain Eukaryota; kingdom Viridiplantae; phylum Streptophyta; class Magnoliopsida; order Solanales; family Solanaceae; genus Datura; species Datura stramonium. The sequence goes on from JACEIK010006029.1 coordinate 75,404, forward strand.
ATAAGGCCAAAGCAGAACAGATTAGCTTCATCAAGGTCTTGCTCTTAACTTTTGAAGCAGTTTTAGGTTTATGTGTAAACTAGTAAATTCACCCGCGCTTCGCGCGGTTTTAAATAAAAATAATCTTTTCAAAAATTAAATGAGATAGAAGAGATAATACTGTATACCTAACTCTAACTCCATAATAACATATTTTATCTTAATATTAATTGTTAAACTATAGTACGTAATTAATGCAACTTTTTATATCAATACAAAAATACATCTGCACCCTTCTCTCTACGTAGAACCTATGGTTTGAAGTTGTTAGTTGAAGAAATGCAACTTTGATTTTATGGTAGAACTATACAACTTACTTGAAAAGAGGCAAGTTTCTTCAAATAAAATTTACAACAACAAACAAAAACACACACACACACACACACACACACACCCCAATGTTTGCTACTTTTCAAAGATGGAATCAGTTATAATTTGTGCCACTATTTTCCTTTTTTGTTTCTCTTTCCTCTTTCATTTTTATTCTCCGTCTTTCATTAGTTTTATGTTGTTCTTTATTATCATCTCTTATGTTTTTAATTTTTTTCCTCTCTTTAGGATATTATCATCACTTATATTTTTTTAATTTTTCCCTCTCTTTAGGTCCTACCCATTACTTCATAAAATCAGAAGTTTTAACCCTCTTAATATTTGTAATTCAATTCCAATTTTTCTTCTTTATTTTCTTTAAATATTCAGTCATTTAGTTCTTTTCTATCAATATAAATTCTCCAATAATTAACAACTTTCACATGGAAAAATGTAGAAAGAAAGTAGAGGAGCCATAAGAAATATATACTCCACTAAAAGAGAAAAAAAATCTCAACTATTTTTGAAGAACCAGAAATGAGTAGTAATGCTAAAGCCCCATTTTTTCTACTCGAGGCTTTTGTTATTTGAATGAGTAGTAACGTGAAAGCCCCATGAAATGTACATGTAAAATAAATCACTTAAACTTGCCATTTCTCTTAGTGAAAGAGAAGGAAGGAATGAATTAAACTTCATACACTCTTTTCTGCTGGATGGCAAGTAAGATTTATTTTCGTTGTTGCTTCCCATGACAAAAGTTTCTTAAAACTGTTCCAATAGCTTATCCAAAACGACCAAAGAGCACCTTTTGTCCATGTTATCAATCTTACGGATTTTTAGTGGCCAATCATGGTGGATTTTTCTTTACCAATGTTAAAATGGGTATAAATGGTGGCCAATGATTCTTAATTTTGTAAGAAAGAAAACTATCTTTGCAACTTAACTATCACCATTTTATAGAAGGGTGTAACAGTTTAACTATTTGAGTTAAGGCAACGTTTCCTTCTTACATGAAATGTTTAAAAGGTGTCTTTTGGATTGAGAATTAAAGAGGTGTCTTCGTTTTTGTTTTTTTGTTTTTAAATATGAGCCATTATAACTGAAAATTAATTTTGTAGATTAATTGAGTTTATTGTGTTTACAATTTAAAAAATTGGAAAAAATAGATAAATATATTTCTTGATCATAGAGAATGCCACATCACCGGGCCTGTCCCTAATTTATATAAATATATAGATATATNATATAGATATAGATTGGAGGAAAAACAGCCTTCTACCTATCAAAGAAGTGGCTCAGATGCAGGGACTGGCTAATATCCTAGGGTGTAGAATAGACCAACTACCAACTGTTTAAATGGACATGACTTTGGGAAACAAACACATGGACTTGAAAATATAGGGATGGGTAATAGAAAAGGCCGAGAAGAAACTAGCCAGGTGGAAATCTCAATATTCTTCTTAGGAGACAGACTCACACTTACTAATGTTGTACTAAATTCTTTACCAACTTATGTTATGTCCTTATTTCCCATCCCATCAGAAGTTCTGAAGAGGCTGAATAAACTGTGAAGGGAATTTTTATGGTCAGGAAACAAGGAGGGAATGGGGTTTCATTTAGTTAACTGGAAAATTGCTCAACTTCCCAAAACTTCAAGTGGCCTTGGTATTAGGAATTTGAAAATACAGAATGATTATCTTTTGATGAAATGGTTGTGGAGATGTGGAGGAGGATCAAGCGCTATGGAAAAAGTCATAAAAAGCAAATATGACCAAAGTAACCAATGGAATACCAATGTTATTGCCAACTCCTATGGAGTCTCAGTATGGAAGACAATAAGGGGTCGTTGCATAGCTGGTTTGAAGATGAGTTATGCAAGTATTAAGTTTTGCATAAGCTATACCATGTTTGATAGCTGGTTAAGAGGTGAGTTATTCATGTATAAAATTAATACGGTGTTTGGTTTGCAATTTAGAAACCCACATAACTAATACATGTATAAGTTATGAGGGAATCTATGTATTATTCTATAGCTTGCTTAGAATAGACAGTCAGGCTGTAATTTTGTTTTGGGCTACTCTACTTTCCATATTGGCAAAGAAAAAGGCTGAATTTGAGTCCCGGAGTTTCTCCATTGAACTTTGGATTTCTGCCTTGCTATGCTTTCCTCTATCTTGGCCAATTTCTCGTATTGTGCTCTAAGAGATTTCTCCTCATCAATCAGCTCCTGGTGTAAACCATCTTCTGTTAGCTCTTGAATCCCAAGAAGATTATCCCCTTGCTGCCTTCAACTTTACATCTATGCCAGAAAAGTCTGTTTTTCTCAACTGTTTCATTTCAATCTTAACAATTCAGCTTCTTCCAAACAGTAAACAGTAACATTCCTACTCCAGAATTCAGCCACACTTTCATGGAATCTTTGGTGATCTGCCATGTAGTTAAATAATTTGCATGCCCTGTGATATATCCTCCTCCATTCATCACTGTAGAGACCTAAAGGGGAATTATCAGAGATAGGGGCTCCATTGCGATCACACTAGTAGTATTCATGTGCACCAACCAAATGGTGTTAACCAAAGCTCTAACTATCTTGATGTAAATACTGTCATTGCTCCAAGTATATTTCCTCCGGCAGACCGTGAGTTTTGCAAGCCAGTGTCCTGCAGAAATTGTCTAGAATCTCTCAGTTCAGCTTCCTGGACTTCACCACCATTTAGCCTATCATCCACTTCAGTTATAGCATTATAGTCACCCATAATAATCCAAGGTTCTTGAACACCTGATTGGCATCTCTTAAGTTCAGCCCATAATGGTACTCGGTCTGCCACAGGAAGCATACCACAGACAACTGTAAAGAGGAATCAAGCTTCCAATACTGACCACACCGTGAATGAATGCTCATGAACTTGTAAAACAGTGACATTGATTTTATTTGGATCCCAAACCAGCCAAATTCTACCCTTACCATGTACATTATAATTTTCTTCCTAACACCATCCCTTAACAATCTTCTTCACTATTTTTGATGCAAACTTTCCTTGAACTCTATGCTCAGTGATTGCAATGAAGCCAACATTATTTTCCTTAAAAAACTTTACCGACTCAGTATGCTTATAAAGCTTATTAAACCCTAACACATTCCATGTGACAATCAACTTTGGATATTGGGGATTTGGGAGGTACCATTCTACCAATTGTTTGACCTATTGCCAACTGACCCTCATGATGCTCCTGCATATCGGGCATATCTGAACCACTGCTTCTACTCAGAACATGAAAGCCATTTCCATTATGTACTACCACTGGACACTATAGAAGTCCCTTTAGTTGATCTTCTTGTAATAATTTGCCAATCTTCATGTGATACTGTGAGCTCTAATGGAGGACGTGGTTGCACCAGGTTATTATTCAATTCAGTAGTAGTCTTAGAGCCTTCAGGATTCACTTTGCTGTCCTTCCATTATTGTCTATATCTGGCAGGTTGGGCCGCCTGATCAACATTCTTAATAGCAGCTTCCTGATTGCCTGCTTTATCCTGGTATTTAGGGGTCATCACAGGATTCGTGTGTTTCTCCTCTGAGCAGTCATGCCCAATCTGGCAACAGGAATCACAATAGAGAGGGGTCTCCAGTCATAGATGACAAGCTGTTCAAACATGTTCCCATCAGGATCCAACACTTTGACAGATTCTAAGTTGCTCGGACTCGGGTGCAGGTATTCGACACGGGTGCGGATCCGGCAAAGATTTAAATTTTAAGAGTTGGAGGTACGAATCCGAGCATGGATACGGGTGCGGGGATTCGACTAAAAAAAATCAACATTATAAAAATAGAGTTATAAAGATATTTTAAATTTGAGAGATATTTTGTGAAACACTTACATGTTTATTGTAGAATTCAATCTTTCACTCTCGAAGTTTTTGAAAATAAAATTTACATATTTGAAAATTACGTAAAAAATACTTTTAAGTTATGAGAATTAATAATTAAAACTATTCAAAAAGAATGTTGCAATCAAAGACTAAACAATTTGACAAAAGGTTTAATTTTATTATGTACAACTAGCAAATTTATATGCGCTTCTCGCGGTTTAAAAACATAAATTAATTATCAAAAATTGACATGCTACTAATTAATTTAGAAATTATCACTCTATTCTATAAGACATAAATATTTATAAACAACATAATCTAGACTTAATATTTATAAAAAGGAGAGAAAAGGAGTAAGGACTGTAATATTGTCTTAAATTTTTTCTTTTTTTAATTTTATTTTAAGAAATCAAATTCTTTTTTTTTTTAATTAAATGCCCAATGGGCCAAATTTTATAAAATAAATCCAGTCCACATAGAAATAAAACAAAACAAACTAGAAAACGTGTCTTTGGCCCAACATATGGCCCAAACCATCAAAAGAAAGGTTAAAGCCCTAAAAAATCGGCAGTCCTCTTCATCTTCTCCATTCGTTGTTCATCCATGGCGCTTGAGAAGCTGTTGCTTGGCATCCTGTCCTCTTCATCTTCTCCACTCGTTGTTCATCCCTGGCGACTGAGAAGCTGTTGCTCGGAATCCTGTCCTTTTCATCTTCTCCACTCGATGTTCATCCATGGCGACTAAGAAGTTGTTGCTCGGAATCCTGTCCTCTTCATCTTCTCCACTCACTGTTCATATACGACGACTGAGAAGTTGTTGCTCGCTGAAGACAAGTGAGAAATCAAATTCTCAATTTTCCCCCAAATTTGTTCTTGACTCTGGTCGAAGTATCCAGATGGGATTGACCAAATTTGACATGCACCCTGCACCCGCACCAGTGTCGCATCGAGACGGGTTCAGCAGCAAAAACAAAGAGTCCGCGTAACTTAGGATAGATTTAGGGGGAGGCTTTGTAATATCACTTCCAATTAGGACCCTAGCATGTGAAAATCCTCTCTATCTTAGTTGTACATTCATCTGCATAGAGTGGGATGCTAATGCCACTACTCAATCGGCTTAGGGATTCCGTAGACCAACAATTAAGGGGAAGGTTTGGAAACTTGACCCACAATGGGATAGTTTTGAGCACTTCCTTTATAATATCAAAATCTGATGTCCATGCTTTGATAATAATAGGCTTGCTATTAAGCATTTGGTTAAGCATATAGGACTTCATTCCTATCCTCCAAACTCATAAATCTAACCACGAAATAGCCTTCAGTTTTGGTAATAGGTGTTAGATTTAGAGGTGAAATTCCACTTACTAGTGCGAGTAGTCTTTCAAGGCTAGCAATAGGAGGTGAGGCTCCAATAACATACAAAATGATAGCAGTCCTCCATGTTTCATTTGCCCTGTTAAGCTCAGCCCTCGAAAGCTCAACCACCTTTTCACCATTTTGGAGTGAAGGGGTGACATAAGTGAGGCTCATCCCTTGTTCTGCAAGCTTATTCCCCTTAAACAACATAGACCAGGCAGAAGCTCCATTTTTATCTGATTTACATTAGCAATGGAGATGGTGATTGTGAAAGCATTGTCCCATTTCCAACTTGATTAGCATCAGCAACCACAGGGTTAGGGTTACTCAGACCCATCGTCACTACCCTCTTTTTCTTTTTTTGCCTCGATTTCCTATCGCATCCGTCCCCGTTTCAAGTTCAGGCACTGTTACATTGCACACACACTGCATTACTAAGGTAGATCTTGTCATGTGCATAGGGGCTGTAACAGGCATTACAGACTGAGCTGAGATCTGCTTTCCCAGCATACTTTCACCCCCAGAGGGAGGCAAGACCATACCACCACTATGACTTGGCAATGGCAGCCAGATCTCACTAGTCCCTTGTCCACTCTATTTTGACGGTGTTTGATTTATCTCAGTGACACCTTGTGCTTCACTAGTCGGTGTCTCACCTGTGAATTTTCCTTTGCCTTCTTCTGCCAACCCTTAGCCATTACCGGCTATTGGCGCATACTAGCAACGTGCACCTATGCTAGAGAGAAAAGATCGAAAACTTTTCTATTAGTGTCACCATTGTTAATTACTATGTTGAATAATTACAGGTGTAGTAATTACACAACCTGAAAAATTCAAAGAGCTTATTGTTTGCCATTGTAATTACATTGTAATTACCAGCGTCATGTTTGTTTTGGCACAAGTGGCTATTACTTGGATATTTTTTTCTTTAGAAAATAAATATTAATTGTCAAATTTAAAATAAGCTATTTTAATCCGAACAAGTCAATAAGCTTTAATGCTTGATTTTTGCATTGAAGAATTATTTCATATCCTTTGTCATTTTTGTGTTTTAAAGTACATATTTCTTTGTTAAGAATGTATGAAATTTCATAATTGGGTAACTAATATTGCAAAATAACCGAGCAAAAACATAATATTTTAATTTGAACTGTAATAATTAATTCAATTATGAATGTAAAATTTTCAACTAACTAGTAAGGTAGGGGTAAGGATGCATTCAGACCTCCCTCCCTAGATCCTACTTATGTGATATAATAATTAATTCAATTACGAATGTAAAATTTTCAACTAACTAGTAAGGTAGGGGTAAGGTTGCATTCAGACCTCCCTCCCTAGATCCTATTTATATGATACACTGGGTATGTTGTTATATAAATCTAAAATTTTCAACTAATTCACGTGAATATAATCTTAAAATCAAGATTCATTTCATTTTAAATGATTGATAGGATTATATATGAGACATGAAAGTGAATCTGAAGCTTTTGAATGTAATTGCCACGGACTCTTAACCGTCCTTGAAAGTTGGTGAGTGTAATTGCACTCCTTTAATTGTAGTCAATTCAGTGCTAGCCAAACAATTAATTGGCTAGACAAACAAGTCAAATTGTGTAATTATTTGTAATTACACTCATTCAATCTCCATGGGGCTTTCCAAATGCACCTGAAGTTCCTTTTATTGCCGCCCCAAATGTTTCAGCGTCGCTCGAAATAAAGTTCTTTCCTTTGGATTCTCCCTTGACATTCTTCAAAAGATCACAAATCACACTTATTTGTAAAAACTTTCAAACTTATCATATAACCCCTTTCTGGGTACACTTTATAGAAATTAACATATAATTATCAGCTCTATCTTAACTGCACCTGAACGAACTAAGCCAATGAAATTGGGATATCAGAGAGGTTTTAATTGCTCTGTGGGAATGGAGAAATAGAATATTCTTTTTGCTTTGTGGTCCATGGGAACCTGTTGCCCACTGTCTGAGCAGAGAAATTTTTAAGCTTGTCGGTTGATAACAGTTAAGTCTTACAGAGCTTTTTGTTATTAATACAGGGGTTCAGCTTAGATACAATGCACTTCTGAAGATTTTCTGCACGTGTATGTCACATCTTCTGGCTATTGTATGTGATGGAAGGTGTGTGTTTTGCCTTCCTTTCTTCCTTTCCTGTCATCTGCCATGTCCTCTTTTCCTCTTTATTAGATGCTTGTCTATTACTGGTTGCTCTGTGTTGCTAACTTTTACAGAACACTAAATGAGAAAATCTCACTGTTACTATTGAAAATTGAATGGGAGGTAGGGTACCCCGTGAATTAATCTAGATGCGCGCAAACTGACCTGGACATCATGGTTATGAAAAAAAGAAAAAAAGAATTTGAAAATCTTACTTCTACCAAACAAAAGAGTGTACTGCTCCAGATTCCTTTAAACTTGTGTTAGCTCTAAGCTTTATGGTCAATGGATAATATAAAACTCATGTCTTCATATCATATGATAAAATATTTTCTAGATTCAGTCTAATTGTTTTACTTTGAGTTGTTTAAGAAATGTCATAATTTGAGAATGCATACTATCCACGAAAACCCAAAGAAAGAAAAATGCATGAATATTTTAATAAGGAGAAATGGAATTCTGGGTAACTTCATTCAAACTTTTGCTGTTGTAAGCTATATTTCCACAACCACTTGAGGGAGACTGCTTCTAAAGCACATCGTATTTGTTGACCTATTTTACATTTTTAACAAAGACACATGCCTAAGTTTGCTTGTTTCAAATTTGTAGCACAGTGCAGGGGGGATTTGAGCTACCAACTCGCCTTTCGGTGGCTGCTGCTGATCTAATTCTCTCCCTTACGGAGGCATTAACAAGAACTAATTCAGTGTTCAACTGCTCAGATGACAAGCAAAAGGCAGCTGGTACTGGTGAAAGAAATCGCAGGGTCACGTTGTTACCTTCTATTTCCACTAAGAAGAAAGTGAACAAAATCAGTAAATCCTCAGATTATACAGGCATGGAGATGAAGTTGCTACTTTGGGACCATTTGGATAACCTCATAATTCTTGTAGAGAGACTTACAGCTGTATGTTCCATAACTTGTTTTATCTATTCTGTGCTACTTCGTTGGATGTTAAATTTGAATATCCTTTACTATCCAGTTTGGCCATGGATTTTATTTCATTTTTTCAACTTAAACTTGAAGTATTATTTGCAAATCAATGTATTTTTACAATTTGGTCCATTATTTCAGTTTCTACTTTTTTCCAAGTAAATTCATGTTCAAGTTCAACTGCAAATGCTCTTTTCTTTTTCAACTTCAACCAAGTATTGTCCAAACGCCTAATTGATGCAGCTAAGTTATACATCGGAGAGAGGGCAAGAGATATCTTTTTTGTAAATTTCACTGGCAAAACATCTTCTAGTATACCTATCTCTGATAAAGGACTAGTTATAATCTCAAATTAGCAAGTCTCTCTTTTCATGTTTATCCAAAATTTTAAAAAATGAGGTTTTGGTTTCTACTTCTATGTCCAGCCGGTTCTCAGTAATCTATGAGTCAAGTATTTGACAATATTTTTGAAATTTTTTGGGTGTAACCAATTGATGTCAATTTCTGTTGGTACTTGGTAGTGCTAAGTTCTGTACATAAAAAATCTCTTTCTATCAGATAGACAGTTGGTCAGATAAATCGTTTTATGTGCGAAATGTTGCTTGCTTAAATCTGGTAAATCAGAATGAACAATGTGATTATAGATATCTTGACAGATAATAAATGTACTTTAATAAAGGTTCCTGTAATGTTTCTTATAGATTATCTTCTTAAACTTGTCGAGAAGTGGGAACTCTTAAAAGCGACTTGTCAAATGCTTCAATTTTTCACATATAGAGTCGTTGACATGCAGTGGAGCAGAAAAAGCAGGCCACTGCATGCAAAGGCATTGGAGAGGGTTCGTATGTGGTTGCTGGCAACACAGGAAAATTATATTCATGTACAAACCAAGGCAGGTGTTACAGTTTTCATCTTTTTCAGTGTCTGGATCAACTATGATCAACTATGTTCATCATGCGTCCTGTATCATTTTTTTAGACAGATTCAGAAATGCTGAAGAGTGGAGTGTTACTGTTCTCTTCTTGTTGGAAACATTATGGCATGTTGTTGCATTTGGAAGATCACAAATTCGCTCAGCATTATACAGAATTATTTGAGCAGTACTTATCCGGGATTCAGGTTTGTTATACTATCACCACATGAAGTCCTTTCACCTTCTGTTCTTCCCGCTTGCATTTGGTCTCTTTGGCCTTAAACATTAATATGTTTCAGTGTTTAGTGTATAGACACTTCATTGTTTTTGTTCCAAATTGTTGCTTTCTTTATTTTCTTGAAATGTGTTTTAAGTAATTGCCTATTCAGCACCCAAAGGTGTGGCCTAACGGTCATTGAAGTGGGTGAAAACCTTGGAGACCAGGATTCAAATCCCAACACAAATAAAAAATTATAGGTGATTTCTTCACATCTGTCTATGTCTTGGTGGACAAAGTTACCAGATACCTATGTTGGCGGGAAGTAGCAGGTACTCAGCGTAATAGTCTAGGTATGCACAAGTTAGTCTGGTGCCACCATTGTAAAAAATAACTAAAATAAAGAAAATGGCCTATTCACTTGATGAATAGATTTATCTAGAAGACTTGGATTGTTGTGCATTTTTACAGATGTCCTATCTTAAACTAGTTTCCTATTGGAGGACAAAGTTGCCAATTTGTAAAAAGTTGTGTCTAGAATACAACTTAAATCTGCAACTGAAATATGTGGGACATTTATGACTTTTTTATTTGGTTTAAACCCAAGAAACTGGCAAACTGACTCAGTAGTACTTTTGTTGTTTTGATGGTTCATGTATTTAAAGAAACTGAAT
>JACEIK010006029.1:85967-97990 GCA_018107945.1 Datura stramonium
CCCCCAAACAGAACTAGTACTACATTTTAACAGAGATTTGTCCAAGTAGTGAAGTAGGTCTTTGGTCATCAGTAGTCAACACATTTATAGACCAAGATTTAATGTGGTTATGCCACCTCAGAGTCATTTTCCATCTTTCTAGCAACTTTTTTTCATCCTTTTCAAACTATAGTTTTAACTCATAAATGCATGCCATAAGCTACTCTCATTCTCTGACATGACTGCTCTATATTTGTTTTCTCTTTGCCTATCAGTACCCCCACTTCGCTCCTTCCACCTTCTCTATCTCCATCTCTCCAGTATATCTAGCTGTTGGAAATTTCTCTTCCTTTCTTTGTCTCTCATAACCATAAATAGTGATTAGACCTACAACCGCACCACCACCTAATATCTGGTGGTGAGGATTTTCTCTGAATTTCTGAATGTTTTTTTTGTTATATGCTTAAAGATTTATGTTTGGGACTGCTTGCTATTGAATTTGTCTTTCAAGTCTGAGGTTGAACTCTTTCTTTAAGGCTTGCTCTTGACTTTCTGAAGGTAGATTTTCTTTCTATATGCTTGAAGATTTATGGTTAGGTGTCACGACCCGAGTTCACACCCTGGATACCACACGGTACTTAGGATCATAAGTGACCCCAAGCAAACCCATGGTAAAACATACTTCTACTAAGACTGATCTGCTGAAAGTAATAATAATAATAAAGCGAAAGCTGAGTAAAGAAATAAACAAATACTGAATAATAATAAAATCTGAACAAACTCTGAAAATCCAAGTTGAATCTATAAATATTGTTTGAAAGCCTTCTAAAATGAACTGATGAGTTGCTAGGACAAACCCCAGCTAACTCTAATATCTGAAACTGAACAAAGAAATACGACTTAAAATGGAACTCCGACCCTCGGCAGATGAGGACTCACCACTGAAGCTCCTGGGGAATCACCGAGAGATTAGCTGTAGTGCTGAGGCTGGGTACCTGAGCCTATATCATAAAATGATATAACACATAAAAGTGTGCGATCAGTACTTTGAATGTACTGAGTATGCGAGAAGGAACTAAAACATACATATATTGAGCAATAGTAAGTTGAATTGTAATACTGCAAATATAGATTGAAATCTGAATATTTAGACTGGACTGTGAATCATGACTGTACTAGACTAAATTGTATTGTGGGAGAATCTATAACTGACATATAACCACGTGAGCTAGACATGGAGTCCGATGTATACACCCCATCAGAGAAAGCCCACTGTACCTTGCCAGGGTATAGTGGCTGAACTGAGTGATCATTGTCTGGGGCCCACTCGAGCTAATAACCTAAGGTGGCAACGTAGTTCTGGGAACCTGGGTGCGCTGAACCCCGGGCCCCTCAGTGCTAAGTACCACTCCCACTGGAAACCTAGTTATATCTAGCTGGATGATAGCTCGAAACTGATGTCCTGGGACTAAGTCAGAACGACTTATCTGAAGTGTTCTGAGAGTCTAAGGACCTGAAAGAAACTGTGTTTTAAGACTTGACAGAGTTGCTTTATCTGGAAGTGTCGTAACAGTCTAAAGAACGACTAACAAGCTGATAAACTGATACTATTGAGTTTACTGAGTTTCTCAAAAGACTGACAAAAAGTCAAGCTGATCAGCTGACATTTCAGAAGAATACTGAGTACTTACTGAAATTCTGAGACTGAACATACTAAAGCATTAACTTTCCGTTCATGCATTTGTACTAACATTCATAATTCGAATAAAAATATCATAACAATACAACATTCATATCTGAGTTCTAAATCATGCAAGTTTTATTCAAATATTATACTAAGGATCAGGGTTAAGAAAGCAATCTGTATGAGTAAAACTAAGACATGAATTTTCAGCTAGGAATGATCTTGTAAATTCAGAGAAATAACAAGATTTTAAGAATTTCTTAACTGACTGAAAACCCCAGCTTCAAATCTTCTACAGGACTAGAATTTAGAAAGTTTTCTGAAAATAGTTTGGGACACAAGGGGGAAAGAAAACCCTTGTTGAAGTCCCACATACCTGAAGGAGAATCCCTGAGAAAAGATGGATGCCCTAGCTCTTGCTTGGACCTAGCTGTCTGAGTTTCTTGCAGTGAGTTTCTGTGCATTTTGGAAAGAATGAGGGGAGAGGTTCATATAATCCCCTAAATCCCCTTCTAAATATTCCCAATACGTAGTTTAGGAGTTTGGATCTTAGGGTTTTAGAAAAATGCCCCTGGGAATTGTTATTAAAAATTCTGTCTGTCAGGTGGTACGATTCAACCTACGAGTCATACCAGGATCATACGATCCGTACTGGCGTCCGTGGTTAAGGGTCCTGCTCAACACCATTCTCTAAAGTTTTCCACGGAAGTCTACCACGATCCATGAGATCTTACTACGGGTCTTACCACGATTCGTAGTTTCCTCAAAGCCTTATGAACATTTCTCTGAAACTCAAATCACAATTGGATGGTACGATCCATACCTGCCTACCACGAGTCGTACCTTGGCTCGTGGTTTTTCCAAAATTTCCTGACCTCTTTTCTGAACTTTTCCACGACTGGTCAGTACGATCCGTACCATGGTGGTACGAATCGTGACCTGCAGTCGTGGTTTTTCCTAGCCACCCATACTGTTTTCCCTGACCCTTCTGTTTGAGTCCTAGTACGACTGGTACCACTATCCCACGAGTTGTACTGTGAATTGTACGGAGGCCTTTTTCCCAGTTTTCTGCATGATCACATTTTTAAGTGTGAAGGCTATTCCCAAGGATTTCTGTGGTGTTACATTAGGGCTGCTTGCAATTGAATTTGAATTTCTTTTTTGCTTTCAAGTTTGTGGTTGAACTCTTCCTTTTTCTTAATTCTGACGCATGATACTAGTTTTTTAATTTGGATTTGTTCTGAAAGTTCAGTGAAAGATAAAACTGTATTTCGAAAGCCCATATAATCAAGTGTTTTGGTTTGGAAGCTGAACAAGATTGAATGGTTTGTGTTGAGAGAACTAGAAATTTCGGTTTACCATCTGAATAGCCAGTTGGTAACTGAATTGACTGTTTGAATGCCCATAGGGAAGTTGTTATGGAACTTACTTAATGGGTGCTTCTTTTTCTTTGGTGATCACCTTTGATAAAAGGACTCTTGAACCAACAGAAAGAATATAAACATGACATAAAGGTTTCGCATTATAGTGTCCTGACACTTGACTTAATCGCTCTTTTTTATATATCAGAGTAGATGAATTCTTTTCTTCTTATGTCCTTCCTCTCTATTTTAGTCCAGATTTAAAGGGAAAAACTTGCAGTTTTATGCAGATAATTGTGCTGAAGAGTCTGCTAGAAACAAAGAAAGTGAAAGAGAGACCATCATATTTTTCCTGAATTGCATTGCCCTTCTGTTGGGCCGTCTACATGGAAAGCAGTTTGAAACTACCATTGAGGAATATGGATCTCGGCTATCTCAAGCTATCCTATCTCAGGTAGAATTACATGACTCCTAAAGAAGTTTGCAGCTTTTGGTTGCAATAAGATTAGAATCTCTCTGAGATTCTGGAGCAATTGGTTTGGTAAATTACTCCATCTGATTCAATTTGTTTGTCTTACTCTCCTTTTAGCCTGTTTGAAAAAGAATGTCTCTTTCTTTTTTTCGGCAGCTCTTTAATTTCAACTTTCCACATGATATGTTTAAGGCCACAAGATTAAAGGTTATTTTGGTTCATTCTATATATCTTTAGTTTAAAATCACAAGATTCAAAATTCTTTTTTTCTTTTCTAAACTCCATGACAAGTTAAAACCAGACAAACAAATTGAAACAGAGGGAGTAACTTTCTTCAGTAAGATGATGGTTCTTAGTTATGCAATCTGAAGAAATGCATAAAGTTTCTTGACGAACCATCAGAGAGCTAGCATATTTCTGGTCTTTAATATTTTAATTAAACATTTTTGGCTGTTGAATTACTATGAGTAATTTTACTTTTTTGGTTGAATTTGCGAATTTTTTGCTAATGCTGAATAACTTACATTTTTTTGGGGATATATTTGAAGCTTAATAGTGTGGATGATGAAGTAATTGACAGTTCACTCTGCATCTTCAAAGCTGTCATCTTTAGGACAAACTGTAGTTTGTCTAAACAGTCTGCAGACATTAGACAGATTACTGCTCAACTGCCGATGTTACTACACCTTTTGGATGAGCGAGACAGTGCAGCAAAAGCTGTTATCAAGCTTTTTGCTGAATATTGCTCCATGTATGTTTATTTTATTGTAATGTAACTGATTTTGATCTTTCCAAATGTATTTTCCGGGTTAAATAGAAATGTCAATTGTCGCTTTGCTAGATCCTCAGATACTCAGTGCTTGGAAGAAATTCTCAAGCATCTTATCTCCGGGAATGTTTCGCAGAAAAGAAATGCTGTTGACTTCATTTCAGATCTTATCCATATGTCTATGGAATCAGATACCGTGCTTCCTCCTCCTATTTGGTATGATGTTGCTTTCTATCATCGGCTTTTAGCTATTAAAATTGCTTCACCTTTTAGCACCTTATACAATGTTCAAGAAATACAATTACAACATAGGAACCTGAGAACCCTGACTGAACTGCTAATCGGAGTGTTGGCTCAAAAAAAGGAGATGGAACAATACGTCAACTAGTGAGGTGAATTTTCAAAGTCTCCTTATAGAGAGACCTGTTGAGAGTATGCTAAAGTGCTTAGATTGAGTCATGATACAGGATGTTATATTTAGATTTTTTGTGTAGAAGTGTTATCTATTGAACTGACATACTCAATGCCCAAACTTGTTGCCTTCTTACTAGAAGGTTCTCCGTGTCTGAGCATTTAACCGAAAGCTTCAAGGCATTGGGTGGAGTAGCTCAGTCCAATTATAAACTCCTTTCGATGCCTTTATGTTCCTGATGTGGGACAATATGTAACATAATAACATGTCCGCATGTGTATTGCCCAATTCTTAGTTCATATATGGATCTAATGCGGACTTACAAGTGGAAACTGTGCTTACAATATGTTGGCCCTAATACCATGTAAAAAATCTTAGGATAATTGATGGAGTAGCATAGCACCATTATAAATCCCCCTTTAATATATCCGATATGGACCATATGTAACTCAAAAGAAGGTATATTTACTCAAGTCATCATCATTCTGATTTTTCTCCTGAAAGAAAATAACTGATGGCAGAAGCTTTCCCTGATTGAATAGTATATGAATATGAAGTCGCCACCAAACCCCTTAAAGAGCAGTAGGTGCACAGATAAATAGCTGTGCATTCAACTTTTCCTAATTTCCAAAATTACTGTCCCTTTTGCAAAATGCTCCAATATCAGAATATCTTTTGATTTTCTCTCAAATTTACTTAAGAGAATAATTAGCAGTTGTCTTTGCAAAATTCGCAGGCAGCATTTATCATGCCACCTATTGGAGTTTCTCCAAGATGAACAAATGGTAATTAATACACAGGCGTCCAATTTGATTCCTTTAATAGGTAAGGCTCCACCTTTTGACTTTTAGCTCAGTTGCCTTTGTAGTTTGTAGTCCAATGGTATATTATGGAAGATGCTTTGCAATGATGTATCACTTTGAGGGGAAGTTCTTCTTTCGTTTTATTGGTCTTATATGAACCTCCCACTTCTGTTGTGTTTATTTTCCGACCAGGTCTCTCTTTTCCTTCTTTAAATTGGGAAATACCATCTTTAGAGAAAGCATCTAAGATGGCTTCTCCTTCTGTTTGGCATCCAAACAACAGTGGCTGGCTACTCAATGATTTTTTTTGCTTACTGCTGCAGACCCTTCATTTACTTTGCCTGCACTAGTTTGTCTTATTTACTCACCGCTTGAAAGAGTACACTCATTGGCAAGTGGTGCACTCGTTGCGTTATTGAAGAGTTACAAGCATAGTCCTGATGTTATATGCATGCTGCTCGACTGTCTGAGGTACAATGAAATAGTTTTAATTTTTAATGACGACAAAAGCTTAAAGTAAGAAGCAATGAAACAGAAGAGTGATTTTGCGCTCTCTTTATTGTAACTTCTTATTTGTTTGTGCAGCAAACCCTCACAGAACACAGACATATCTGATACTGCTGATGGTGTAGAAGGTATGTTTTACTGATGATGTGTATGACTTATATTATTGTTCAAAGTTGCAGTTTTTTCCCTTAAGCTGCTCTGGAGATGGTTGTTGAATTCACTATCGTTCACAAAGCTTCATGAAATTTGAGATCAGATTTAAACCCCACAGGCCAATAATGGTCATCTGTAACAGTCATAGAGAATCAATGAGGAAAAAGTTGATTCTAACTAGGAACCCAGTTAATTGAGAAATCATTTTTTATCCGTCAAGCTAAAAGATAGTTATCATCTTCTCAATAGTTCTCTGTTTAAAGAAACTTCTTATAATGGATACCTTTGTAATTGTAACGGAGTAACTTGAAGCTCTTGGTTGCGGGATCGTTAAGAGTGCATTTAGTGGAAAGTTTCTATTTTAGAATTGTTATTTTGGGTGCTATTAGTTTTCCTGGTTTCTTGATATTTACAGTTTTCCATACTTCCCTTAATGTCTTGGAAATTTAAGTGATTTGTGTATTTTGAAAAAAAGGTGCTTTTTGGGGGTTCATTTTGCAAATGGGATTTCCTCTGTGAGTGCATCCCCCAAGGTTATACTCGTGTATAAACTTCACAGTATAGTGAAGTTTGGATACTGTGAAGTACTTAAGACATTGGAAGTTTTTGTTGCAAGCCTTGAAGCTACATTTTGCTCATTTGAGGTGATCATTAGTTTGAGCATAAAGATTTATAAGAACTTTGACCGACTAAAACTTGCCAAAATAGCTTGCGTGGGAAGGGTGGTTTCTGAGTATTTTTGCAGTCAATGATTATGATCTGTTGTGTGCATCACTTCTACATGCAGAGTGCTGTTGGAAGGCTCTACGTAGATAGTAGTTTCCTTTATTGTAATTACATCTTGTCCTCTATGTGCCATCCTCTTCTTCTCCATCAACTGTGTTCTTTTTTTTTTTCAGGAAAAAAATTAGTCATTATATAACTACTGAAAAGCACCTTGATTCATTTTTTCTTCTCTTCAGGAAAAAAAACTGATATTGATAGAGTGCTGAAGCTGCTTCCCGAGTGGTCGAAAATGGTTAGTTAGAGTTTATTCCACTTTGCTTAATGGGATCACCTCATGTCGTTTGATTGATCTGTTTCTCTATCTGCAGTCATGAGTGAGTTACCATTCTGCTCCAAGACAACTGCTTCTGTTCTTATTTGGCCCCCCATTCTTTTGAATGTTCTTATTCAGTTACCAATGTAATTTAGGTCTGTTTTATCATTTGTCTAAGTTATCAATGTTTTGCATTTCATTCTCGATTTTTTTCATAAAAAGTTTATGGGCTAGCAATTAGTTATTTGATCCTTGAAAAAGTGATTTTCAAATCTGAACTGCAGCTTCCAGAAGGCCTATTACCTTTATTGTGGGCAAACTTCTTTGAATTTTCTTTTGTTGCTTTGATCATTTGGCAGCCTCTTCGTTGATGTAATATTATGTCTCACTTGAAATCTATCATATGTTGTCACCAGTACTCTTTGCTTCACCTAGAGCCATGAAAAAAATATGACAATTGATTTGATCTTTGCTTGTCCAGCTATTTCTTGTTTTCCTTATACTGTCGTTGTACAATGTGCACAAGGTTAAAGTTTACAGCAAGGTGTCAACTAGGATGGATCTATGGCTATGCAGATAGTCTTATCATTAGACTATATTTGCTATTCATTGATGATTTCTTTCTTCACATCTCACTTGAATATGCCTAATTTGAGCCTATTGTAGGTTGAAGATTGGAAGGTGATGATTGGACCATTGATAGACAAGCTTTTTGCTGAGCCATCAAATGCAGTAATAGTGAGGTTCCTAAGTTCCATAAGCGAGCACTTGGCAAGTGCAGCAGATTTTGTCTTTCAAAGGATTATTTCTTATTCACAAAGGGAGAAGGAGTGAGTTGTTATACTTATCTTTCCTACTCCTATACTTAGGAAGTAACTACGTGTTATAAGCATTTCCTTAGTTCGGGTGGGTTCCTTTTATGTGCATAGATTCATTGCACTTAAATAAGTTATAGAATATTATATAGGATACATTAGGATATGCTGCATCTAATTGTAGAATACTTTCTTGCGTTATTAAAAAAGAGATTGATCACCTACCATATCGTATTTAGCCTAAGACTGCTTCTTCTAAAATTGTTACTTAGTCAAGTCAAAGTAGTTTGGGATTGAGGTGTAGTAGTTATTGTTTTTTGACAAGGATAATAGTTGTTATTCTTGATTTTGACGACTAGTGCGATTGTTCAGTAATTTGGTTGTAGAAGAGTCATGTATACGGGAATATGGTATGTTAGTACATAGTATTGTACTTACTGTACTTTTGACACAATAGAATAATTACTACAGTAGTGGAAAACAAGTAATGACCTGTACTTCCCTTTCAAGTTGTGGAAAACACAAGTAATGACCTGTACTACAATATTATCTCCAGTTAGATTTTTTATTCCAAAATAAATAAGTTTCTACTTGTGTAATATCAAATTTAGGATAACTTGTGAAGGAGTGAGGGGGTAATAACATTAAACAATAATTTGAATACATGTATAATATATACTTCTTTTTTGTAACAGATATCAAAGTGTAATTGATGTTTAATTGGATTGTCGATAAAATCTAATTCTGAGACATACGATGAAGTTGATTCCTTAAATTTAGATTTTGGATGGTTAGCTTGTGAAAGTACTTTGTCCAGTGTCAGCTGTGAGTACAGTGCTCTGTGTATATGGCTTTTGTTTAGTGAAGGTGGATATGGTATAACTTCTTAATTTTAGCCGCATCCGCACTTGCTTAATGTTGAATTAAATGCCAGTTTCCTCTTACAGTTTTGTTTCATTTGTTTACCAAGTTTTAGACTGTGTGCAGCGAGCATGCAAGTTATTTATTTGGAGTAAGACTAGAATACTCACTGCATAAATAAATAAGTCTATATTCTCTGGAATTTTAATTTTTGAACATTTGGATGTAGAGTTGATCATTTTGTCTCTATTTCCAGCAGTCCTGATAAGGGCGTGTATCCGAACTATGATGCTGCAGAAGGACAGCTCGATCTTTTTAATCGTCTCTGCCCATTGCTCATAGTGAGGTTGCTTCCATTGCAAGTATTCAATGATCTCAACTCATATGTTTTGTATGATGAACTTCCAACCAAACTGGCTACACATGGTACATTCTGTTGCTTTAAGTTATAACCTATTTTGTTATATTCTGACCCTCTTCCATTTTAACTCTTATAGCCCACATTGCTGGCAAGACACACACACACACACACATGAGATCTCGAAAAATCCACTAATTTAACTGAGATTAACTCCAGATAATGAATGCTTGGGAACTCAAAGCACAGAATGTGTGGCTGGACTTCTTATCAACAGGTTCTTCCAGAAATTAATTTTCTGGTTTTTGAATTACCATATTTTAAAATTTCTTCATTTGATTGCTCCGTTGTGCTCTTTGCTTCAGGGCATTGAGCAAATTTGAATTTGAAGATGTTCGTAGACTTGCAGCCGAGCTATGTGGGAGAATTCACCCAAAGGTATGTATTATTGCCCCTTATTTAACCCAAATATATGGCAGAAAAGAATGCTGCATATGGGGACTAAAGTACCTAGAAATGCTGCATACTGTTACACCTCTGGAGTGCTAGCTGTATGTGTTTGTTCTTACTCTGAAGTTGTTTTGCCTGCTTGAATTGTTGAATGTGGAAAGCACTAGCTTTGACTCATCGAAAAGGCATTTGTGATAAGTGTGAGATGCCAATAGTTGGCACACACTTTAAGGGTAAAACTACACAGTGGTGCTTTCGGAATGATAATTTACGACCATTGAGGGATCATACTTTTAACTCTATCTGGTCATTATGTGGTTGAGTGGATTGAAGATGTGCAACTTTTAATGAGCCAGAAGTTGACTTCAAGAATTGCTAAATGGATGTGTGCAGTAGAATAGCTGTAGTGCTAAACATAGGCTGAATTGCTTCTTAGCAATTCACATGGTCAGAACATTGTTTGCATATTCACCGAACCTATTGCTGTAGATACTACGTAGATCATATGATTAAAGAAGGTATGTTTGTTATCTAGAAAGTTAATGGCATTGTTCTCCAGCAGTTAACTAGTTTTGTCTATACCTTTTAGCTAAGTGTTACAATTGCATGTTTTCCTTACTTATCGGCCCATGAACTTATGCTGTGCCACTGACCACCCCATAGGGTCCAAGACGGTCTACCATCTCTAAAGCCCCACTTGTTGCTAGGGCCCTAATTTTGAGGTCCCAAGGTTATGGTACAACCACATCATACAAGTGTAATCCCATAAGTGGGGTCTTGGGAGGGTGGAGTGTACTTAAACCTCACTAGTACCTCTGGAGAGGCTGCTTCGTTGCTTTAAGCAATCGAGGGGTTATCACTTTATAGGTGAAACCATATGCTTCAAAGAAATGTGCGCTTGAAACACGGACACCCAAAGTGATCCAAACTAAAAACAGTTGGTTCTTTGGATATCAACTTTGAGTAGTGGGGAGGCGGACAGTATGTGGGATAAGACTGCTAGTTGCATTAGAGAAGTGACTAGAGACGTGTTGGGGGTCTCTAGAGGCCGTTTTGGTGGGCGTCGAGGGAACTGGTGTCGGACAGGAGAAGTCCAATGGAAGGTAGAGGAAAGAAGGCAGCGTATGAGAAGTTGGTGGATAGTAAGGATGATGAGGAAAAGAGGATGAATAGGGAAAGGTATAAGATAGCGAGGAAGGAGACGAAGTTAGCGGTTACAGCGGCGAAAATGACAACTTTTGAACGCTTGTATGCCGAATTAGAGGGCAAGGGAAGGGATAAGAAATTGTACAAGCTAGCCAAGGCGAGGGAGGTGAAGGCCCGTGACCTGGATCAAGTGAAGTCTATCAAGGATGAGGACGTCAAGGTGTTGGTGGAAGACACACTTATTAGGAGGAAGTGACAGACATACTTCCATAAATTCTTAAACGAGGAAGGGGACAGAGGCATTGTGATGGAAGAATTGGAACATTGAGAGACGCAACGCGATTGTGGGTATTGTAGGCATATAAGGGCGGAGAAAGTTAAGGGTGCTATTCTTAGGATGCGCAGGGGCGGATCGACCGGGCTGGATGAGATCCCAGTGGAATTTTTGAAGAGCACATGCAGGGTAGGTATGGAGTGGCTGACCAAGTTGTTTAATGTCGTTTTCAAGACGACGAAGATGCCCCAGGAATGGAGATGGAGTACAATGGTTCCGTTGTACAAGAATAAGGGCGACATTCAGAATTGCAGCAACTATAGGGGTATCAAGTTGCTAAGCTACACTATGAAGGTTTGGGAGAAGTTGGTGGAGAGCAGGGTGAGGAGGGGCGTGGAGATTTTTGAAAATTAGTTTGGATTCATGCCAGGGCGCTCAACGACAGAAGCTATTCATCTCGCAAGGAGAGTGGTGGAGTAGTATAGGGAGAGGAAGAAGGATCTACACATGCTATTCATCGATCTAGAAAAGGCCTATGACAAGGTCCCGAGGGAGGTTCTTTGGATATGTTTGGAGACTAGAGGTGTACTGATGGCGTACATCAGGGCGATCAAGGATATGTACTATAGAGTCGAGACTCGGGTAAGGACAGTGGATGGGGTTGCATCAAGGATAATCACTTAGCCCATTTTTATTTGCCCTGGTAATGGATACATTGACGCGAGGAATTCAAGGTGAAGTACCATGGTGTATGTTACTTGCGGATGACATAGTTCTGGTTGACGAGACTTGCGGCGGTGTGAATGCGAAGTTGGAGATTTGGAGACAAACCTTGGAGGCTAAAGGGCTTAGGTTGAGCAGGACCAAGACAGAATATCTAGAGTGTAAATTTAGTGACGTGATGCATGAGGCCGATGAGAGAGTAATGTTGGACGCATAG
>JACEIK010006030.1:0-24813 GCA_018107945.1 Datura stramonium
CATTGGTTCCTCTCGTGGTCACTGACAGAAAAACTTGGACTCTCGGCTACGGATGACACAACGACTCATTGGTAGAACCAGCGGGTTGTTGGGTCTGCTCATGGTCAACACTACCTAGACCTGAAATCTGGCGACAGGTGGAAACGGAGACTCATTAGAGATGACGAGTCTTTAGTTCCACTTGTTGCTTCTGGGAGACGTATAACTGATTTATGTACTGAGCAACAATGACTCCACAAAACGACTCGTTACTCCTTGTAATGGGTCATTATATGACACTTTGGTTCCTGATTCAAACATGATTACTACATAGAGGAAATATCGAAGAATTCATGTACACAACAATCCACACAAATTAATCAGAATCTGGATAAAAATTTATCCTAACTCAAAACCTCATGGCTAGAACTGATAAAAATTTACAGAAGGGTTTTGGGCCATAAGGAAAGAACAATTCCCTTGTTGAATTCCCATATACCTGGTGTTGAAATCCCGGAGAAAAACCCTTGAGAAATCTGAGAAAAAAATTGAAACCCTTGATCCTGCTTTGTGCTTCCTGATTGAGTTTTCTACATTTAGACTTTGAGAGAATGAGAGCAATGAAGAGGGAACGTTGATTACCTCCCTAAATCCCCTGAATATAATCCAAAAACGACATAGTTTAGGGATTAAAAAGGTGAGAATTTACAAAAATAGCCCAAATGAAAATCTGGAAAACTGCACGACAAACACCAATAGGTCGCACAACGAGTTGTTGGTTGTTACCATGACTCATTGGGATCAGTCGTTGGTCCTAGGCCTGGAATTATGGCTCACTATAAAGGAACAACGAAAGGGAACCACGACTCCTTGGATGGAAAAATGGGTCATTGGTTCCTCTCGTGGTCACTGATAGGAAAACTTGGACTCTCGGCTACGGACGACACAAGGACTCATTGGTAAAACCAACGGGTCATTGTTTTAGCTCCTGGTCAACACTGCCTGGACTTGAAATCTGGCGACGGGGGAAAATAATGACTCGTTAGAGGTAACAACGAGTCGTTGGTTCCACTCATTGTTTCTGGGAGACATTTGGCAGATTTCTGTACTGAGGAACAACGACTCTACAAAAAGACTCATTACTCCTCGTAATGGGTCATTATATAAATCGTTGGATCCCGATTTAAATATTTACAGATCAAATAGAAATGTGAGGTGAACTGGGTACATCTATCTGAAATAATGGACAAGGGCACCCTATGTAGTTTAACCAACTCCCGGATATAAAGCGTAGCATAATACTCGACTGAGTTTGTAGTTTTAACTGGGAGGAAATGTGCTGACTTGGTCATCCGATCTATTATAACCCAGATTGAGTCATGCTACCAACGAGTATGAGGTAGACCTATAATAAAATTTATATTCACTTTTTCCCACTTCCATGCGGGTATGCTAATATCCTGAGTCATACCTCTCGGCCTATGATGTTCCACCTTGACCTGTTGGCAGTTCGGGCACTTAGCCACAAATTTTGCAATGTCTCTTTTCATGCTGTTCCACCAGTAAATATCTCGTAGATCACGATATATCTTAGTAGCTCCTGGGTGGATAGAATATCTCGAACTGTGTGCTTCAGCTAGGATCTGCTATCTTAGGTCACCCACATCCGGCACACATAGTATACCCTGGTAACGGAGTATACCATCTCCCACTTGGGAGAAAGCCTCCACTTCTTTTCTAAGAACCGCCTCATTCAGCTTAAGCAGTATGGGATCTTCATCCTTCCTTGACTTAACTTCAACTACCAACGAGGAATCTGATCCACTCTGCACCACTACTCCGCCCTCAGCTGTATCAACCAACTGCACTCCCAACCAAGCTAACCTGTGAATATCCTTAGCTAGTTCCTTTTTTCCCTCTTCAACATGAGCCACACTCCCTATAGACAACTTGCTTAGGGAATTAGCCACCACATTGGCTTTGCACGGGTGGTACAACACACTCATGTCATAATCCTTCAGTAGTTTCAACCCCCTTCTCTGACGAAGATTGAAATCTTTCTGACTGAACACATATTTAAGGCTCTTGTGATCGGTGAAAATATCCACGTGAGCCCTGTAAAGGTAGTGCCTCCATATTTTCAATGCAAACACCACTGCTGCCAACTCCAGGTCATGAGTTGGATAGTTCTTTTCATTAACCTTGAGTTGTCTGGAGGCGTAAGCTATCACCTTACCCCGCAACATTAAAATTCAACCAAGTCCAACTCTAGAAGCGTCACAATACAACACGAACCCATATGTTCCTTCCGGCAAGGTTAACACTAAAGCGGTAGTGAGTCGAGTCTTCAACTCGTGAAAAATCCTCTAACACACATCTAACCACTGGAATTTCACCTTTTTCGGAGTCAACCTAGTCAGAGGAGAAGCAATGGAGGAAAAACCTTCCATAAAACATCCGTAATAGCCGGTTAGACCCAAGAAACTTCTGATTTTGGTTGGAGAAGTAGGTCTTAGCCAGTCTTTCACCGTTGCTATCTTTTGAGGATCTACCTGAATACCCTCACCCGAGACCACGTGACCAAGGAAAGTCACAGGCTTCAACCAGAATTTGCATTTGCTGAACTTAGCAAACAACTGGCGATCTCTGAGCGTCTGTAGCACTATATTAAGATGTTTAGCATGTTCTTCCTTGCTTCTGGAGTACACCATAATGTCATTAATAAATACAATGACGAACATGTAGATATATGGCTTGAAAACCCTATTCATCAGGTCCATGAAAGCTGCGGGGGCATTAGTTAGTCCGAAGGACACAACCACGAATTCATAATGGCCATACCGAGTTTTGAAAGTTGTTTTCGATATGTCACATTCCCTGACCCTAAGCTGATGGTACCCCGACCTGAGCTCTATATTGGAGAAATAACTGGCTCCCCGAAGTTGATCGAACAAGTCGTCAATCCTGGGTAGGGGGTACATGTTCTTGACTGTGACCTTATTCAACTAACTATAGTCGATACACATTCTGAAGGTACCATCTTTCTTTCACATGAATAATACTGGAGCAGCCCATGGAGAGATGTTGGGCCTGAAGCCTTTATCAAGGAGGTCTTTTAGCTGTTCCCTCAACTCCTTAAGCTCATCTTGAGCCATTCTATAAGGAGGGATGGATATGGATGAGTGTCTAGGAGAAGATCTATGCTGAAATCTATTTCCCGCTCAGGAGGAACTCTGGGAAGATCTTCGTGAAACATATCAGGGAACTCGCTGACAACTAGAATTGATTGAATAGTTGGGGTCTCGGAGCTGGAATCTTTGACCCAGACTAGATGATAAATACACCTTTATAAATAAGCTTTCTATCCTTAAGCTAGGAAATAAACCGACCCTTAGGTGTTGAACTACTGCCCGTTCACTCTAAAACTAGCTCATTAAGGAACTGAAATCTGACGACCCTAGTTTTGCAGTTGACTGAGGCATAACCGGAGTGTAACCAATCCATTACAAGAATGAGGTCAAATTCAACCATGTCTAACTCTACAAGATCATTTGGAATGACCTTATTCAAGATTGAGACTGGACAATTTCTATACACCCGGCTGGCTCTAACTGACTCACCAATTGGGGTGGAGACTGAGAATGGTTTTGAGAGGACTTCTTAACTGATATCAAAATGGACAGCTACATAGGGGTCACGAACGATAGTGTGACTCCTGGATCTAGTAGGTCATACACATCTAGATGGAAAAGGCGTAATAGACCCGTGACCACGTCAAGTGAGTTCTTCTGATCTTGACGAGAGGACAAAGCATAAAAACGGTTTTGGCGCTGGCCACTATCCGTACCTAAAGTGTTAGCCTACTAAACTGGTCGGCCCACTGGAGCTGCTGAAGTGGTGGATTGTGATCTCCTCCGCCCTACTGACGGACATTCTCTAAGCCAATGACTAAGTTGTCCACACCTAAAGCAACCTCTCGGCCCTAAAGGCATTCCCTTGAATGGTTCTTTCCACACTTAGGGAAAGATGGGTAGCGATTTCTGGCGCTGTGACTCTGGTACTGTAAGCCAGATGCTCCACCTCTCCGATCCTTGTGGGACTAAAAAGTAGGGGCGCTGGCTGAAGTGGGTGCTGGAGCCCTCTACTGTTGCTACTGTGGGCGGCTACTACCGCCAGACCTCTGGTGGCCATAATCTGATGGCCAGTCCTTTCCCTCTATTATCCCGCTCCAAATCTTTTAGTTTTTTTTCCTAAATCTGCTGGCATGAACAATAAGGCTAGAGAGATCAATATCTTTAATAAGCATTGCAGTCCTGCACTCCTTGAGGACCAAGTTTGATACTCCATTGACGAACTTCAGCATGCTAGCCTTTGGCTCAGCTACCATCTCCGGAGCATATTTAGACAATCATGTGAACTCCAGTGCATACTCTTCCACCGTCTGATTGCCCTGTTTCAGATTCATAAATTCTGCCACCTTAGCCTCCTTGAGCTCCCGAGGGAAGAATCTGTCTAGGAAGGCTGTAGTGAACTCCTCCCACCCCACCGGTTCCACTCCCGCTGGTCTTCCTTCCTTCCACTGGTCATACTAGATTTGGGCTACCCCTTTCAGCTGGTAGGTAGCCAAGTCAGCACTCTCAAAGAACTAACACCCATAATTCGGGTGATCTTTCTAATCTCATCCATAAACTCCTGTGGGTCCTCTCCCACCTTAAATCCATGGAAAGCCGGAGGGTTCATCCAGGTGAAGTCCCGAACTCGGGCAGCTTGTTATACCCCGGGAACCCAAGGATCAGATCCGAAAGTGAAAATGGAGAAAAACTAAAAATTTGCACCAGGTCACAGAACGACTCGTGAGGTGGGTCATGAGGAGTGACCACGAGTCGTGAAGTGACTCGTGGTCAGCTTGGTTGGAAAATATTGAGTGAGGAGGCCACGGGCCTGACCAAGAGTCATGGTCAGACCTCACGACTCGTGAGGTCACCCATGGTCAACCCTAGAGGATTGGAAAATATGGGATAGGCAGTGTAGGCCACGGAAGGTGACCACGAGTCGTGGTCTGATCTCACAACTCGTGAAGTCTCCCATGGGGTTTCCTTTGGAGGATTGGGTAGTGGACTCAACGGATCGAGGAAACGAGTCATGCCCTATGGCAACGACCCGTTAGGTCCCTCGTGAGGACTGGCGACCAGAAATTTCCTACGTTTTAATAAGGGTGTTTCCATAATTTCCTAAGTCCCTAAGGCCTAAACTACTTCATTTTGGATATTTTCTGTGTCATAAGAGGAGTTAAGTCCCTATTGCATGCCCATTCTCATGCAAGGATTTTAGAGAGGTTTTTGAGAGATTCAAGGCCTTCTTCCCCAAATTTTCTTCAAATTCTTGGTGGATGTTCAAGGAATTTAAGTCCATCTATCCCCGGGTATGTAGGGTTTTAAAATGGGTGAAATTTTTCCTCGCCCATGCCCAATTTCGATTAAAGTCATGAATTCTCCTACTCAAATTCCATGGGGTTTTACCCGAAGTATGACAATGTAATTTCGCTTTATGGGTCTAATTTAATTGAGCTTTAATTATTAAATTATGAATGATGGGCAAATTTTATTATTATTTTCTTTAATTCATGTTTCAAGCTTTTAAATCTAAATTGTCATTTATGGAAGTTCATGAAAATTATGATTTATGATGAATATTCATTATTTTAAGTCTATTGATTATGAAAATGCATGAATCCAAGTTACCCATATTTATGAGAATATTTTGAAAGAAATGAGTATGATGAAGTATTGGGAAAAGCCCACATGATGAAGAATGATTTATGATTTATGAAACGAATTTCATGATTTATCGATTTATGATGTTGGCCGGTAAAAAGGGCCTTGATTCTTGGCTAAGCATATTTTAAAGGGGATCAAAGATGATAAATGTTATATCTTAGCCAATGAATTCTATGCATGATGTTAATGATTTACGATATGAGCCAATATGCATGTTTTTAGGAGCCGTGTCTAGCACCGAGCAGCCCGACGTTCAAAGGACTACGCCGATGTCTCATAACCACGTGCCATTGTGGGTTGTAAATGTTATGATGTATTGATAGTGATCCCTCAAATTTGATATCACGCCTTATGCACGACCCTCGCCTGGAAAGCCAGGGTCGGCTCTGCCCACTTGAGCGAGACAGTGGGGCATCATGAAAGGCTCTACCATGATGGTGTCGGTTATGACGAGTCCTCTCATTATTTCGCATGTTTTATGCATTGTTATGTTTATGTTACTAGATCAAGTTATATTATTATAAATTTATTTACGATTATGATAATGAATGATTATGAATGATTTGAATGTGTTGAGCCTTATATTTTATTACGAAGATTTTGATGCNGAGGAGAAAAGCATCTACCCTTTCGAAAAAGGATGGAATCTTATATTTTATTACGAAGATTTTGATGCAAGCATGATGTCCTTCTCCTATGTCTATTAATGAGTTTACTTTACTTTTAAAATGTCCGTTTTACTTACCTTGCATACTCAGTAAATTTCACACACTGACTACATATTTTCTATGTTGTATCATTTCATGATACAGGGTCCGGATCTCAGGCTCATCCTCATCCTCATCCTTAGGCCATTCCAGCCTACGATATTAGCTTGTTGGTGAGTCTTCATGTTCCGAGGGCCGTTTGATAAAATTTCATGTTGATTATGTTTTAGTATTTCTCGGGTTAGTTGGAGATGATGTCCCATCAACCCATCTTATGAGTTAGAGGCTTTCGGACACATGCGTAGTTCTTAGCTTATGTAAATGTTTGGTATTTCCTGATGTTATGTCATGGTTACGTTTTCGTGATGTTTTATGCTTAATATTCCATTTATTTAAATGAGATTAGTTGAATTCATGTGCCATGGATTGACTCGGGGTCTCTCGAGGTCCCTTGTCCCGTGTCTACAATTTGGGTGTACGTTCGGGTCGTGACGCAACTTCCATGGACTCATTAGTATTGATCGGAACCACCTGCTGGTTCACCTGGTTCAAGACTGTCTGTGCGAGTAGCTGGATTGCTGCTCTGAACTCTACGGAGCAAACTGGATCATCCTAAGGGGCTGATGTAGCTGGTGGGGAAGGTCGGTGAGCGTTGCTGGCCATTCTTCCGTTACCACATCTTGGAAGCATGATTTCACTAAAACGAAATAGAGCACGAGTTAGGAGAAAGTTTCTGGAATTGAACTTCGACGCACGATAAAGAGTATGAATAAAAGGGAGTTTTCCTAATAACGGCTCGTAGCTTCCCCGTCATAAATGTGGCACCCTCACACCCATGAAAGGCACTATACTCGACGCGGATTTCAGAAATCTAAGATACTCTAAATCTAGTACTCTGATACCAAGTTGATCACGTCCTGAGTCTATATCTTGGATGAGATAGGATACTTGGAGTCACAGGTAACCCCAAGTCAACCCATGGTCTATCATAACACTGGTAACCTAAGTAAAATCATAGAGAAAGCTTTAAAAATAATAGAATCCATTTATAAAGAAGAACTAAATCATAAAGTTTCATACAACTGAAAACAAAACTGAAAATCTGAATGTGTGTCTGAAAGCCATTTATATCTGATGAGTTCCTGGGACAAGCCCCCAGCTAACTCTAAAGTCTAACAGTATGAAAATAACTGAACAAAAATAAACATCATCCTCGAAAGATGAGGACTCATCACTGGTGCAGCTGAAAACTCCTGGATAAGATCTGCTAATAGTGTTGAGATTGAGAACCTGCAGTTGTATCATGAAATGATACAACATAGAATGTATGCGTTAGTACTTT
The DNA here is from genome assembly GCA_018107945.1 of Datura stramonium. Taxonomy (NCBI): domain Eukaryota; kingdom Viridiplantae; phylum Streptophyta; class Magnoliopsida; order Solanales; family Solanaceae; genus Datura; species Datura stramonium. Next base: position 7,806 of record JACEIK010006030.1, read on the forward strand.
GAATGTACGGAGTAAGTAGGATAAAACATAATACGAAAAATAAATAACTGCACTGTGATGACATGCAATGACCAACTGAAATGCTGAAACTGAATAAACTGAAATATATTAAGATAGTCAAAATGACCCTGTCTGATGGTCATATAGACATGCCCTGAATCTGAAATACTGAATCTAAACTAACTGTACTAAACTGAGCAAACTAAAATTATTCTAAACTGAGCTAATTTGAGACTGAACTGACTAGTGGGAGAGTCTATAACCGACATATAACCACGTGAGCTAGACGTGGAGTTTGATGTATACACCCCATTGGTAGGACCCAATATACCTTGCCAGGGTATAAAGGCATGAACTGGGTGATCACAAGTCTGGGGCCATAAGGCTAATAAAAATAACCTACGATGGCAACGTAGTTCTGGGAACCTGGGTACGCTGGAACCTTGATCCGCTCGATGCTAAGTACTACTCCCCTGGATATTCCTAGACTGACTACTAAGCTGATAGCTTAAAATTGGGGCCCAAGACTAAGTCAGGAATACCTATCTAGAAGTACTCTGAGATTCCTATCAGACTAGATTCTGTAACTAGTATTCTAAGACTGGCTAGAGCTACTTATCTGGAAGCATCGTAACCGTCTAAAGAACAAACTGACATATGAAGTTGGAGGTTCTAACACTGGTTAGAGATGATTATCTAGAAGTGTCATAATTGTCTAAAGAACCATTAGAATCTGATAACTGAGTCCAATACTGATAACTGGGAAGCACCACAGACACCTCAAGAAATGATTGTAGTCAAACTGATTAGCTGACATTTCTGGACAACACTGAGTATGCTAATAATTTGATTGAGACTGAACTAACATGCATCTGACTGGGAATTCAACATATACTAACAATATGGGAATTCCAAAACTGATAGAATCAAGCTACAGGGAAAACTAGTCCAACCCGCAAGATTCTAATTCTACTGAACTAAGAACTAGCGCTAAATCATTCCACTATATACTAGTTTAACAAAATTTCTAGAAATAGGGAATAGTAAAGCAGTTAATATCATGAGTAATATTCCACTTGAAATTGTAAAGAAATTTATCTGAAAACTTTCTACATTTCAAATCCACAGGGTTGTAACTGATAGAAGAAATAGAGAAAGGTTTTGGGGACACAAGGGAAGAACAATTCCCTTCTTGAATTCCCACATACCTGGATAAGAAATCCCTGGAGAAGAAAGCCTAAACTTCTGCAATTGAAAAGGAGCCCTAGTTCTTGCTTGAGAGGAATGACCAGGGTTTTTACGATCACTTTCTAAGAGTTTAAGTGGAGAATGGGGGAGGAAAACTGTTTAACCCCTCTAAATTCTCTGAAAATATACTTAAAACGACATAGTTTAGGACTAAATAGGTGAAAAATTATAAAAAGTATCCGTAGAATAAAATCTAGAAAACTGTCCGATAGGTGACCAACAGGTCACTAAACGAGTCGTTGGTTGAGACCACGACTTGTTGGACCAGTCGTTGGTCCTACTGTCTAGGTTCTGGGTTCATTGGATCTAGAAATGGGGGATACCATGACTCGTTAGATGAATCAACTGGTCGTTGGTTCCTCCCGTGGTCACTAGTTGAGAAAACTTGAAAGGTCTGGCAACGGGCGACACAACGACTCATTGGTGGACCCAACGGGTCGTTGTTTCCAGTTGTTACTTTCGCTGGAGTGATTTAAGGATTACTGAACCTGACCCCACGGGTGTTCACAATGACTCGTTGTGGGATACAACGGGTAATTATTTCCACTTGTCATCACTGAAGGGGCTTCTGGGGTCCTTAACCAATGATTCACAGCATGAGTCGTTGTTTCTGATGATAACTCGTTGGTTGAGTCATGGGGTCCTGGAAGAGGTACTTTTGAGCTGAGGACCAATGAGTGATAGGATGACTCATTTTTTCTCTCAACGGGTCATTTCTTATCCCATTGGTTCCCGAAGGACCACATCGGGCTGACCACGACTGACACAATGAGTCGTTGGAGCTGACTACAACTTGTTGTCTCATTCGTTCTAAGCAAATTTTCTGATTTTCTTTTGGATTTTTCTTGCAAGGTATGAGTCTAGTCTAGGAAAGTTTCAGGGTGTTACATCAACTCAAAGAAGACTAATATGATTCATGCAAAGGAAACCACCACAGAGATTTCATCTATCATTCATTGGGTGAAAAACTCATTTGAAAAGAAGATAGATAATTAGTCTCTATATTCAAATGCAACCAAAAAGTTTGTGAATCAAAAATCCCATAGAAGCTTTGAAAGAGATTGGGAGATAAAGTTAAAGATGAGGAAGGCATAGATGATGTTGTGAAAGAAGGGAAAATTCATAATAGTACTAATAACGAGACATCTCAGGAGTATTATTTTTTGTAAAAAAATATTTTCATTGATACCAAGTAAATATTATAGTTTCAAAACCCAGTGCTGACTACCTATTCTCTCAATAACAAGACAAAAAAGTAACACTTAAATATATGCAATGCATGCTTCATACTAAATATCCATATAATACTTCAACAAAGTAGAAAACTATTATACATACACAGTGTGTCTTCCAACAAGTTCTCTTTTGCAGCATTTTATTAATAATTTAAAGATCTAAATTAGAGGATAATAATGAATATAATTGTGCAGTGGATTTGTCATGATTGGAGTGATATCATTCTTGAAGAATTAGCATGAAGCACTTTCTGCAAATGGGAAAGTGATAATCACAGAGTGCCTTCATCCGGAGGACCCAGACATGTAAAGTATAGAAAGCAGTTCAGCCATAGCAAAGTATAGTAAAGTATAGAAAGTAGTTCAGCCATAGCAAAGTATAGTAAAGTATGGAAAGCAATAGCATGTAATAAGGCAATAGTCATCAAAGCAAGCATGCCTGCATTTTAAAACTTGCACCAGAATATTAACTCATAATTATCTCAGGAATTTCATCAAAAACTTTGTATGCATCATTGAGAAAATCATATTTTAAGAAATAAGCAAATAACATCTACGGAGTAAGTCGCAATATACCCAATAAGTAAGAAAGTAGAACTGTTAAACAAAGGAGAAGAATTATTAAGGAGGAGTAAGAGAAAGTACTTGTTGCATTCTAGTCATCATAGCAGTCATTTGTTCTTGGAACATCTTTCCTATTCTCCTTTCATGTGTTCACGCTCCTCTTCCAATTTTTTTTGCAATTCTTCTTCCATATTCCTTTTTAAATATGCATCCATTTGTTCACGTTCTTGTTGCATCTTCCGGTCCATATTCGACTTGCATCTCTTGACGTATATCAGCTTGCATCTCTTGATGCATACTTTCCATCACTAAAGACACGTTGGCTATGTATTCCTGTTGTATATGAGTCTTTCTAAAGGCTTCTTTCCATATCCATTTCCCTAAACATAGCCCGATATCTCACCAAGAACCGAGGATAAAATCTCATCTCTAGTCATATGATGCTCGATTTCTTCAGATTGTTGGTCAACAACTGGCCCAACAATAATACATAACCATTTACATCAAAATATAACAATACTAAAATAACTGATTTATCAGAAATATAACAAGGTATTTTAGAGACATACATGAATCTATTGGGATTATGGATCCAACCATACACGTTCTTCATTAACATTCTTATGTGTGTGTTGGATCTCTCAGATTTTATCTGATGTCTCATTTTCTCCTAATGGGGAATTTCTCTACGATATAGTTCAAACGTGTGTGTGTGTGTGTGTGAGTGTGTGTGTATCTATGAGCAAATAAATATATAAATAGAAAAAAGTATATGTAATATTAAAGGAACAAATATAATGTATTTTCACCATAGATTCTTCTATTTCTGCAAATGATCTTGTACCACAAGAATGATTAGTTATTTATTTTTCTCTATTTCTTTTGTTTCTACCTCTAACAATCTGCACTTAAGCCAAGAGAACAGAAAATATATATTCAAAGAGTAAAAAAGTATCCTTCAAAAATTTTGGTTATATATTAAGTTACCATGAATTTATCACTGCCAAAATACTTCATTAGGTATTTTCAATCCTCCAACTCAACATTCATAGGTCGATAAGATAATCTATCTTCATCAGTACTATAGATGGAGTACAGAATGCGCGATCGAGCTTTCCATGATCTAAAAAAATTTATATAGTACTTATCACAAAATCTTGCAACTTATGCTCTAGCAGCTTGCCACAAAGTTTAAATTTGTCCTACACATATTGTAACATTATATTTGATATCCGAACTATAGGGATAAATCATGTAATTTAGAGGCAATACAATATTGAGAGTGATTTATTACCTTGACCTTGTACCATATTGTTTCTCCATTATTAAAATAATCTTCTGCCAATTTTCTATCACGGAATGAGATAGTGCTCCTCATGATCAAGCCAGAATAATTAACAATATCTCTAGCCCTAGGACCCATACTCTATCAATATCATCTGAAATTATTATTTTGATTTTTCCTCCATATTTAGTTTTAATATCAATAGTTTTAGATTTAGATTTTCCTCTTCCTGTCTACCTATTGATCCGAGAAACTGCAAAGTAAAAATTATATATTATTATTTAACAAAGATCCCAACTGAGATGGACTTATCATTAAAAAATATAAAATCTCAAAACAATGAAAAGTGATTGCCTGATTTTCAAGCTAGTACATCAAAAGAACCCCAAGTACAAGTAAAGGTATAGGATAGAAATTGAATTACCTTATTGTGCCTCTAAGTCCATTTTATTAAGTTAATATTACATTGTTATGTTTTTTGTATTGCAATTGTTCTTACTGTTGTATTAGTGAGACAAGTAGTAGTTGTAGGAACTGTTGAATAGTAACTAGAATAGATATAGGTATAAACAAACATGGTCACTTTGTTTTATTTTATATTAATAAGGTAATTCAGTTTGTGTATTATATAGTAAGTCTTAAAAACACTTACTCATGAGCAGTCTCAATGGATCTGTGAAACAAAATGAGATGGAAAGCTGTTTGATCATACACCTGTTGTGTTAAGGAATTTAGTTTTAAGTGAAATAAGAATTTAAAATAAGAGTTGAAGGATAAGTTCCAAATAAGAGTTTCAAGTGAAATAATGCAGCGGAAAACTAACTATGCTAAAAGAGAGAATCAGGAGGTGGGATTGCTGGAGTTGTTTTGCATAGATAGAGTATAATAAAAACAAAAGCCAACAATTTAGTTTAAGAATAAAAAGTTGTCAGTGATAAGTGATTTGGTTATTTTATTTGAAACTGGTAACTTTAAGTATTTTTGTTATTCTCCATGGCACTTTATTTTGATAATTGGGACTCCTGAAATCTGTTTTCCAATAGTTCTCTATCTTCCATATACTAAGATAGAAGAACTGAAATTTTTTATAACATTCAAAGAAGTATTGCAGTTTGTAGGAAAAAAGAGGTTGTTCAACTAGAAAAGTTAGAGTTGTGCAAAGAAGATAAAAAAAAATTCTTTTTGAAGAGCATATTTTAGTTAACTGGATGTCTCTTCCTTATATAGGCTTACAAAGTCAGAAAAATCATATCTATCCAAGACTCCACTTGATTAAAAACTAGGAAAATATACCAGAAAAAGTAGCAACTAAATCAGAAAATATTGCTCCTAACAAAGACTCTTTCAACTCTAGTAAAAGACTTATTCAACTCACAATAAAACTTATCCTCTGCAGTAAACTTAAAAAATAAACTTTGAATCAATTCTGAACACTCCCCCTTAATTCAACATCACATACACCAAAGATAATATGAAGTAATTGTGCTTTGCTAGAGGAAGTGCTTTAGTAAGAATATCTGCCACTTGTTCTTTGGTGCTACAACCCTTCAACTCAATCAGCCCTTCTACAACCAGTTCACGGATGAAATGGTGCCAAATATCTATGTGCTTTGATCTTTCATGAAAAATAAGATTTTTAGCCATTGCAATTGTTGATAAATTATCACAAAAAAAAAATTCCCCTTTTGTTCTTGGTGAAGATTAGCAAGTATTTTCCTAAGCCATAATGCTTGGCATGCTGAAGATGTTGCTGCAACATATTCAGCCTCGGAAGTAGACAATGTTGTTGTTGGTTGTTTTTTTTAGCTCCAAGTAATAACTGCAGAACCAAGAGCGAAAATGCTCCCAGAAACACTCTTTCTATCATCCAAACACCTACCCCAATCACTATCTGAATAACCACAGAGAATAAAATTGGAACTTTGAGAGTACCATAGTACAAATCCTATAGTTCCAGCATCATAATGCAATACTCTCTTAGCTGCTCCAAGATGATGCTTTGAAGGCCTATGCACAAAACTTAAAATCATTCCAACAGAAAATGATATATCAGGACGAGAGTGTGTCAAATAAATTAAGCCCCCAACTAAGCTTCTAAAATAACTTCCATCAGCTTTTTCAATATCATCATCAAGTTGCAGCTTATCATTTACATTCATAGGAGTAGTCACTGTTTTTCAATTCCGCAAATTAAATCTTTTGAGAAGATCAGTGGCATACTTCCCTTGTGAAATGAAAATTCCATCTTCTTCCTACTTCATTTCAAGTCTAAGAAAATAGTGCAGCACTCCCAAATCAGTCATTTCAAATTTTTTCATCATCGAAGATTTGAAATCATGTACAAGAGAGTGAGATGAGACCATATATATCATATCATCATCATACAAACACACTAGCAAAAGATCATTTTTTCATATTTTTTCACATATAATGTTGGTTCATTCTTACTTCTTTCAAACCCATTTTCTCTTAAATGTGAGTCGATTTTGCTATACCATGCGCGAGGAGCTTGTTTGAGCCCATATAGTGCTTTTTTAGTATTGAATACTTTGTTCTCCTTTCCTTTCTCCACATAACCATCTGGTTGTGTCACATAAACTTATTCTTCCAAATCGCCATTAAGGAATGCAGAGTTAACATCAAATTTATAAATCATCCATTTTAATTGTACAGCCAAAGCTAAAAGGATTCTTACTGTTTCAAAGTGAGCAATTGGAGAGAAAGTCTCGTCAAAGTCAATATCTAGTTGCTGCGGATATCCTTTTACGATCAATCTAGCTTTGTGTTTCTGCACTCTCCCATCAGCATGATATTTTGTCTTGAACACCTATTTTAATCCGATAACATTTTCCCCGTCTAGAAGGTCCACCAAGTCTCATGTCTCATTCTTTCTTATTGTCATAAGCTCTTCTTCCATTTCACACCTCCATTCCATTTTTGTTGAAGCTTCCATAAATCTAGTTGGGTCTGCACCAAATAAAGCAAAGGTACATGTTTCATAAATATCTGACAGCAACCTAAACTTCTATGGAGAAGTTTCATTAGAATCTATATAGTCGGGCACCATCAATGTTGGGATGCTACCACTTGGACTGATGTTATTGGAATGTATTGAAGAGTGGCTTGGTGTGTTATTAGCAATAGGCTGACTTACTACTTCACCAGGAAAGGCTTCATCTCCAACTGCAACTTGTGAACTTTGATTGTTGCTTTCCCATTTCCAGTAGGCATTTTCATCAAATACAACATCTCTCCTAATAATCACTTTACCATTTATGGGATTATACAATCTAAAAGCTTTAGATTCAGAGCAATATCCAAAGAAGATGCATTTTTCAAATTTTACATCAAGATTTTTATGATGTTGAGAATTTATCGAAGCATATGCAATACAACTAAAAATTCTCAAATGACTTACCCACAACTTTCTACCTTTCTAGATTTCAAAATGTGTTCGACCCATGACTGCTTTTGTTGGATAAATATTTAGCAGATAAACTGAAGTATGAATAGCCTCAGCCCAAAACTAATTTGGAAGATCCTTACTCTTCAACATGCTCCTGGCCATCTGCACTAGAGTTCGGATCTTCAACTCAGTAATCCCATTTTTGCTCCCGAGTATGAAGTGCAGTCAATTCCCTATGAATTCCATTTTCTTCACAAAACACCTTAAATTCTTGGGACAAGAATTCACCTCCTATTTCGGTATGAAGAACCATAACTTTGTTACCAACTTCCAGCGCCTTGAACATTTTGAAGCTTGCAAAAGTTTCTGCTTTGAGCTCAAGAAAATATACCCAACTAATTCGACTGTAATCATCAGTTAATAACAGAAAATATCGAGAACCAGCAACTGATTCTGTGTTCATAGGACTACATAAATCTGTATGAATAATTTCAAGATAACTAGTAGCTCTGAAAGATCTTCCAACAGGAAAAGATTTTCTATGTTGCTTGCCATATATACAACCTTCACATACATTTTCAACTGATCCTATATGTGGAAAACCATGAACCATCTTATTTTGACTTAACAATATCAATCCACTCATGTTCAAGTGCCCATAACGTAAATGCCACAACTTACACTCTTCAAGATTTTTCTCACTAACAACCAGGGCTTGTTCGACATTTGAAACTTCAAGTGAAAACATTTTATTCTCTGTCATACAAATACTTGTTAAGATTTTACCAAACTTTTTATTCTTAATAACACATGAGCCATCATCAAATAAGACAGAGAATCCACAATCCAACAATTGTCCAATACTTAGCAAGTTATGTGCAAACTTGGAGCAAATAAGACATCTTGAATAAGTTGCACTTTACCTTGACTAGTTTGGACAACAACAATAACCTTCACTTTCAACTTGAATTTTCTTATTATATCCAAGCCAAATTCACCTCTTTTTGGTATCATCTAACTCTTTAAACCCTTTTCTTTCACCAGTCATGTGATGGGAGCAGCCACTATCCACAAACCAAACATCAGCCTTATGATCCATGGTGATAGAGTGAGCCATGAAAAACATGTTTTCTTCTTCCTCTTACCTTAGCATAGTCAGCTTGATCATTTTTGTACCAGCAGTTATCTTCTATATGGCCGAACCTGTGACAATTGTAATATTGCACCCTACTTCTACAGTTATTCGTCCACTTGGATTGGCTTCTACCTCTACCGTGCCCTCTGCCTCTAAAAGATCCTCTGCCACATCCTTGTACTTCTTGTTCTAGTGACTTCTCATTCTAATTTGAGGCTCTTCCTTCACTTGAAAAGCTTGTTCTTTAGTCCTTTCTATTGACTTATTGATCCGTGACTCATGAGATTGCAAAGAACCCATGAGTCGCTCAAATGAAAACACAGATAAGTCTTTTGATTCCTCTATGGCTGCAACCACATGATCAAAATTTAAAGGTAAACTTCCAAAAACTTTTGAAACTAAAATTTCATCACGTATCTCTTCGCCATATGATTTCATTTGACTTACAATTCTGCTAACTCTTGATAAAAAATCTTGCACAGATTCACTATTTTTCATGAACAGTGTTTTAAAATCACGATGAAGAAATTGTAGTTTCACAGTGATTACCTTTGAGGAACCTTGAAACTCAGTTTACAAAATCATCCAAGAATCTCTTGTGGTAGCAGCTGCTGCAATTCTTGGGAAAATTGTTTTATGAACGGCTTGCTGAATAAAGAACAAAGTTTTGGCGTCCTTCTTTCTGATTTTTTTTTAATCTCCTTTCTCCCTCTGCATCCATCTCTTTTGCATCAATGAACCCATCTCCGACTATGTCCCACAAATCTTGAGACTTAAATAAGATTTTTATCTTGATACTCAAAAACTCATACTTCTCACCATTGAAGACGGGTATGAGCAGTTGTGAAGAAGAGGGCATACCATTTGCTGTCATAGCTCATTTTGTTTCTTTTGTATTTCACTCCCTCACTGTTACTAATCTCTTTATCACCCAACCAGAGATCGAACCTAAGCTCTGATACCACAATGTAGGAAAAAAGAGGTTCTTCAACTAGAAAAGTTAGAATTGTGCAAAGAAGATGAAGGAAATTTCTTTTAGAAGAGCATATTTTTGTTACCTGGAGGTCTCTGCCTTATATAGGCTTACAAAGTCAGAAAGATCATATACATCCAAGATTCCACTTGACTAAAAACTAGGAAAACATACCAGAAAAAGTAGCAACTAAGTCAAAAAATATAGCACCTAACAAAGACTCTTTCAACTCTAGTAAAAGACTTATTCAACTTACAGTAAAACTTATCCTACGTAGTAAACTTAAAAAAACAAACTTTGAATCAATTCTCAACATAGTCATCATCAGATCATGAGATTCAGTATCAAAACAGTCTGTAAAAAAGAAGAAACCATAAAAGTAGTTTTACATAACTCAGGTGACAAGATTATGCTACATAGCTCTTCCTCTGACAAGCTTTACACATTCTACATTTTGATTGGAAAAAAAGAGAATGTACCGAGTTGATGAAATATCTTTTTTTCTAACCCTTAAAAACTAAAAGAGAGCTTAAATAAACTAATACGCGAGCTCAAGCGAGAATTTTTTAGAGTTGAACCGAGAGTGTTTCTTATGTGTAAAATTTTCAAGGTGATAGTTGAATTGTGCTCGAACCTCCAAGGCTCTCTTAGATCTAACCGTATATTCATTAATGCACAAGCAAAAAATAGAAGTACTTGGACAATTCAGCAAAGAACCAATAAGGCACTAGAAAAAATATTTCAGCAAATAGAAGGTGTAAAAGCTTTCTAACATACTACAGAAACTCAAATGGAATAATGAAAGAACCAGCAAAGCACTAGCCAAACATTAGCCAAAATATTTCAGCAAAGAACCAGTAAAGCACTAGCTAAATTGTTTCAGCAAATCACTAGCCAAACATTCCCTATTTGGGGGGGAGTGAACTAACCTGCACCAGTTTCAGCTTCTAGCATGGAGCGAATAGTTTCATTTTGATTTCTTGATGATTGTGTCTCTAAAGATGTTATTTGAGAAGGCCACTTAATATTTATTCTATTTATAGAGGTCTTTGACTTTTTTGTAGAGGTCCTTGACTTGGGTTAGATGATTGTCCTATCTCTAGAGATACCTCGATAACTCCTATTGGTTGTATTTGTGGCTGAGACATTGTTCCAAAACTTCCACGTCCTATCAAATTTCCACGTCCACGTCCCCCACCACCTCTCCCACTTTTACCTCGTCCAGTTCATTTCATTTCCTACAACATTTGATAAAAAAAAGAGAAGTGTATCAGAATCTAAAATTAAGGATGACATTTTAGATTCTAATACACTTCTCTTTATATATATATATATACACACACACACACACGCAATTCTACATTTACCAAAGACATAAAAGTTACAGTTTAAAGTAACTTGTTTAGAGAGTAAGATTTTCATTCTAACAATAAATTGCAATTCTACCTGAAATAAGGAGTAATGAAACAGTATGTCGGCCCATTGGAATACAGTTATATTTATAAAATATATATATAAAATTTTATATATTTTGAATCTCATTAATGAATTGGGTCCTCATCTACTTTTGTCCCTATATAAAGATAGAAAATAATTATTGATTATACTAAATACACTGATTCAATTTATAAAATTAAAGCTACAAGTATCATGAATCAATTTCATGTCAGCCTAATAAGAATGTAAACTACAAGATTTCAATCTAATAAGAAAATAAAACAAGATGTCAGCCTAATAAGAACACAAAACACAAGATATCTGCCTAATAAGAACTTCTCAAAACAAGATGTCAGCCTAATAAGAACACAAAATACAGAGAACTTCTCATCTGTCTTTGTTTCTCAATCTTCAAGAGGATGTATCACTGCCCTCTCCATCATTATCATTAAAAAAATCTTCTTCACTTTCTTCATTCTCGAATACATCTATATGATTGTCATTAATGAAAGAATCTTCCTCATTTTCTTGATCATTGGTACGCAAAACAATTTGACATCCAATATCATCCCTATTTAAAGACACCTCAATATCAATTTTTTGGTCATTAGTATGCAAAATATTACATTCCACTTTCTCTTGTTGATAAACTTCTTCATCTATTAGTGCTTCTTCTTCAATTTCATGCATATTAAAAAGATCGCGAGGATTTGTCTTTACCACAACAAGTCAATCTTTATCGATCATGTCATTCAAGTAAAAGACTTGGTCAGACTGAGATGCCAACACAAACGGCTCATTCATATTCAAGGCACAATGAGTATTCACACTCATAAAATCATATTTTTCAATTTATATCCTCTTCCTAGGAGAGCCACATCCCACCAATGACACTTGAATAGATGAACTTTCTGTTTCCCACATACTGTAACTTGTAAATGTCCTCTAATACACCATAATACTCCTTATTAGAGTTTGAATCATCTCCTCTCACAAGAACTCCACTATTCTGCATTTTCTCACAAGCTCTTTTGTTTAAAGTCTAAATTCATTCATCATAAATATCGAATATCAATGCACCAACGATTTTGGACCAATGGCTAAGCTTATGAGCTCATCAGTTGCGCATCCTTGTGAAGATAGTACTAATATCTATAGAAACAAACAACACCATTATGACTAATATAAGACCATGGGATAAACACTAATATTGATTGTGTCATTTAAGTAGAAACCTACACGTGTACAAAACCAATCAATAAACCCTTTGTTATGCATCCCATGAGCCCTTGTTGAACATTGTATTTCAATCTCTCTCATGTATTCCCTACATTTTATGTTAGTTAAGATTAATTGAATCATCTCAATGTCAAATTATATTTGAATTAATAAGAGACTTATTCCATATATTTTGAAACCTCTTCACAATTTTGAAGCACATACATACATGCTTGATTGAACTCATCATGAGGTAGCCTCTTTCCATCTGAAGCCCCTTTTTTTTGCCCACTTTTTTTAAAAAAAAATCGACATTTCACCATTTGGCACAAATTCATAATCTTTTCTAGTTGGTTTATTGAACTTGGTTAAGATATTCTTTAAATATCGTGAACAAAATGTAAGTCTTTCCTCTGCCAAATAACCTTCAGCAATTAAACCTTCTGGACAACCTTTGTTGTGAACATATGATCTAAGTTACCACAAATACCTATATATAGATTTCTCATTAATATAATTATAGAATATGNTATATATAGATTTCTCATTAATATAATTATAGAATATGACATTCTAAATACATTGGCATTTAAATTATAGAATGATATGTTACCTCTCTAGGGTACATGTCCCGATACTGAACTGGTCCACCCAGTTTTGCCTCTCTTGCCAAGTGAATTGGCAAATGAATCATGATATCAAAAAATGCCAGAAGAAAATCATTTGAAGTTTGCACAATATGATAGGAATTTCAGCCTCTAAGATATCAAGATCTTTATTTTTCAGACGCTTCAAGTATAGATTCTTGAAATTAGGCAACAAACCACGTATAGCTATTGGTAAAATATCTTGCAATAATATATGATAATCATGACACTTTAATCCATGTATCTTTTTCTCAAGTATTTACACACCTTGATATATTTGATGAATAGACATCTGAAACCTTAAGATTAGCTAAGAAATCACATGCCTTCAACTTCTCTTGAGGGGACAAAGCATAGCATGCCGCCGATAAAAAAATATTATTCCCATCCTCAATTGGATGCAATCCTTGCCTAATTCCTAGGTCCACTAAATCATATCTATTTTTCAATATGTCCTTTGTATTTCCAACCATATTCATCACAGTTGATAAAATATTATCGAACACATTTCTTTCTATGTGCATCACATCAAGGTTATGTCATAACATAAGACCCTTTCAATAAGGCAATTCAAAAAAGATACTTCTCTTTCTCCAATTATAAGCATTGCTAGGAACATCATGCTTTCGGTTTTGTCCTTTACCATAAGTCACATTGCTCAAATCTTGTAATTGCACAAGTGCTTCATCACTGGTTAAAGGACTAGATGCAACACTCATTTTCACTTTCCATCAAATAACAATCAATTTTTATTCCATGGATGGTTCATGGGAAGAAAGAGAAGATGACTCATATAACATAATTTATTACGTAATAAAATTGATTGTGTGTCTTTATAGAACAAGGGCATGTAAGATTGCCTTTGGTTGACCATCCTGAATGGTTGTCATATGCATAAAATTCATTAATCGTCCACATGAGAGCCACACACATAAGAAAATTAAATTTTGAGTGTGCGTCATATGTCACCACCCTATCCCATAATTCTTTCAACTCTTCAATCATTGGCTATAAGTACACATCAATATTATTGCCTTGATACTTTGGGCCTGAAATAAGAAGTGTCATCATGAAATATGGACTTTTCATGCAATGCCATGGTGGTAAATTATATATAACTATCACGACAGGCCAAATACTATGATTGGAACTCATATTCTCATAAGGTTAGAACCCGTCACTTGTTAAACCTAATCAAACATTTCTTACCTCAGCTGAAAAGGTAGGATGACACTCATTGAAAAATTTCCATTCTATTGAGTTAGACGGATGTTGCAAGACACCATCATCAATATTTTCCTCCTTGTGACACCTTATCTTCTTTGATATCTCTTTTTCCATGTACGATCCTTGAAGCCTTGATTTGATTGGAAAATGCTGCAATACTTTATGAGCTATTTTCTTGCCTTTGTGTTCTTCTGACTTCCATCTAGACTCACCACACTTAGGACATGATTGGGAATTCACATAATTGCGCCAATATAAAATACAATCATTCTTACATGCATCTAATTTGATGTACCCCAAGCCTAGGTCACAAAGAAATTTCTTCGCTTCATAGAAAGACTTGGGTACAAATGACCTCTCAAAAAGAACTTCTTTAAAAAAAAGCTCAACAACTCAATTTATTTGTTTCTCCAATGGTTAAGGTACTTCAATTGAAGTAATTTAACAACAAAAGACAACTTTGAGACTTTTGTGCAACTAGGATAAAGTTCCGTCTGAGCATCTTCTAACAATTTATAAAACTTTATCGTATTCACATTTGGATCTTCATTGGCCTTCAAATAATTAGTACTATCCCTCTCAATTGTATATGCACAAGCATCATGAATCATTTTAGTAATATCATCTTCGTCAATGCTATCATCTTCTACTTCATCACTACCTGCGACATTAGAATTTTCAAACTCTAACCAACACTTCTCCATGCAAGTGCCACACTTTATAAGAATCCCAAAAGCCCTGCTTCAACAAGTCTCCTCTTACATCAATTCTTATCTTGAACACAGTGTTCATACACCCTTTACCAGGATATTGAATAATAGTACTCACCTCGGGTTGATTAAATGCCTAGTTAAAAAAGCTTTCTACTCCATCTCTATATCTTTGGTCAACTCTATTCCTAATATTCAACCAACTTTTATCCATTCCTATATTTTCAATAATAAAAATCTATCAATTAATTAATTAAAAGTGCAAGGACGACAATAAAAAACCTACAAGATTGTAAGAATATTGTAAATAACACAATAATCCCTAGCCCACTGTCAAACAAAGACAAACTAACCACAAGATAAAACGAGTTGGATTAACTAACAAAATCAAGTATATAATGTGAATTTAAGTTGTTTATTTGCAATACATATTTTAATATAGAGAGAGAAAAACATTCTATTGGAATGACTCACTTAGCCACAACACATGCATGTTCAAATTAGAGTTGTTTGTGTTTCTTTGCTATTATAATAGTTAGAGGAGACAAAGATTGAGTATCTTCTTTTTTTCAATAGACTTACAATTATTATTTAGCTTCTTTCTGTGAAAGTAGTTATATGATATAAATCTATTCAGTTCCATTTATAAAAGTAATAAGAGTTTTGAGTATCTTCATTTGTCATCTATTTATTGACTTTACCTCAATGTGTTTCGAAATGATAATTCTACTCTCTCCAAAGTTGAACCTTATTTCCCAGCATAACTGAAAATTGACTACTATTTGACAACAGCAATAACAAAATATTATTTATGTAATTAGTTGCTTATTTGACACTGTTTCAGATAATGTAAGTCATGCACAATTTAAAACAACTTATCTATATGATATCAAGTTTAGTGACATGAGATTCAACAAATACATATGTACCAAGAAAGTTATCCATGGATCTGTCACTAATGGAACAAGTGCTCCATTAAAGACACAAACATGAACTACTCTGGTTTATGTTTATATTTTATCATAATTAGGAATGAGCCAATAAGAAGGAGACAGAAAAATGAAATTCAAAGAGATTACTTGATCAGCCAGAGCTATATCACTTATAGTTGCATCTTCTAAACTTGAGCCAAGTAGCCAATCACCATATATACCAGCTCTTCCACGAGGATCAAAGATGCATGAATTCCAAAAGTATTGGTCGGAAGAGCTGCGCTCCTGCAAAGTAATAAAATAAACCAGTATGATTACAGATGGGTAGCAGTAAAGAATTTCTTATACAAAATATTTAGTAAAAATATAAGCAAAAGCTTCCTAAAAAGAAAAACAAAAAAATGGCATTAACAAGATTGGCTCATTCAAATCAAGCAACATACCATACTGCAAAATGTGTCATGCAGTATGGGTGGAAAGAAATGCAAGGACATTTAAAGGCAAGAGTAGGCGGTAGCTAAAGAAGTAGCTTATGCATGTAATGTTAGAGCTCCTATAGGGATCAGGGCCCAGATTCAACAACTCTTGTTTTAATTTACTATACTTTTATTTTGCTGCTTGTAATTGAGTCTCAAGTAGATAGCAAATTCTGATAGTTTGTCTATGGTTATGTCCTGCTTATCCTTAGGTGATTAACCAAATTGACTCAAACCAGAATTACAATACTGAAGATCCATGAATAACTTTCTTGGTAAATTTTACACGTTAAACAGATGAAGATTGTTTCCTTTTTTGTGAATGGTGTCTTCTTAGATGATTCAACTTTCTATCGTTGTTACTCATGTAATACTTAATCATCATTTTTAATAAAGACTTAGGACAATTTTTTCTTTAAATAAGCCAAAAAGAGAGGTGCAAGTTACAAAGTTTCAAAACCAACGGGAAACTATAATGGCAGAAACTTCAATCATATTCAACTGTTATGCACTTT
>JACEIK010006030.1:24925-39873 GCA_018107945.1 Datura stramonium
ATTGATTACATTCCTGTAATTTTCTATCATTTGCTCATAAATTGTCTAATCCATTTTACAATCTTGTTATCTGAAAAAATGCAGCAGAAACTTTAGTTTTCTGCTTTAGGCAGGATACTATACTTTGAAAAAATGATGATATGTCTATTATATTTTTTTATATACTAACCGTCATCTTATACCAGTAATCCTATATGTTTTATATGCAGTTGAGTTTCAGGAAAAAGGTTGCCTCGTGCAAATATATTGTTCTTCCTGCATTCCACATCAAAAAACGTAATCTCTATAGATTCTTTTCAAAAAAAACTTGTGATTCTATTATTAATCTTAAATTCTTTTCTATGCATAAATCATTTATTCAAGATACCTAATGTACCATGAACACATAATCACAATAACAACATTTGAAGGTCTAGAACTTCAAATATACACTTTCAGGTTAAACAAAGAAAGAGATAACTCAGAGATGATTTTTAGGACTAAGAATCGACAAAATACAAAAAATAAAAATAGGGAATGAATTGTACCTTCAGAACTTCCAACAACGAACATGTTCAAACCTTCAAACTGGCTCACCCTCACACTAATTGTCAAGCTAATGAACTCTCTTCCTTCCTCCTTCAGCCTTAGAGAACCTATTCCTGTAGATTTTTAAGTAGGGGTAAAGAAATTGCATGTGAAATCTGAATATATATATATATACACACACACACACACACAAATAAATTCGAGCACTTATCTAATGGAGCACATACTTTAGAGAACCCTATTAGTGAAAAATTGAAGAATTTTCAGCAAACAAGAACCCTATTCCTACATATTTTCAAGTTGAGGAGAAAAAATAGCATGTGAAATCTGAAAATTACATATACCTTGAAAGTGATTTGAGCAAACAATAATTCTTCCTTCTCCATCATCACCGTGTTCTTCAATACATATATCGGCGTTGTCTTCTTCAATACATATTGTCACGATCCGAACATAGGTCCGGATCGAGACACGGAACAAGGAACCCCGAGAGGCTCTAATTAGACCCATGGTATGACCATATCATAACATTAACAATACAACAACTAACAAGAGTCATAATGAAGCGGAAGCTAACTGATACATAAGCCCCGACTAACTAAGGGAGATTTTCTCTGCTAATGAGAATTCCTGACTGAGCTAAGGGAGACATTCTCTGCTAATGAGAATCCCTGACTGAGCTAAAGGAGACGTTCTCTACTAATGAGAATCCCTGAATGAGCTAAAGGAGACATTCTCTGCTAATGAGAATCCCTGAATGAGCTAAGGAGAACATTATGATTGATTTAGGGAAACATTCTCGGCTATGGAGAGTCCCGATAAACTAGAACATGGAGGTAACTGGTTTGACGTCATTCGCCTAGTCTAAGTCAGTTCAGCTAATCAGAGACATGAGCATTCAACTAATTACATCATACTAAAATATCATACTGAATTTATTTAGAGTTGATTAAGGCTACTTTCTACTAAAAACAAGCCCAAAAGTCTGAAGGATCATTCTCATGCTTTATCATAATAATTCATATCATCATTGTCCCCAATCATCGTTTAAATCATACATTCTACTTTCATTAAGCATTGATAGGATTATATCGTACTTTAAACATGTCTACAACATTTAAATCTCGAATTCACACTATATAGCATATGTTCTGGATTTATGAGGGCTCCATAGATTCAACTCATACCTAAAACACTTACATCGAAATCATAGTGAAAACATGTACATACTTCACATTAGTCAAAGCCCATAGGTTCTAATCGTGTTCCAACATATGTTCTAGAGTTGCGGGGACCCATATTATCTACATATACTTTAAACATGGGTACGAGTTCATGATAAGAGCATGTGAACAATTGATGAAATCTCATTTGAAATTCTAGACTAACTCATGGTGAAAATCCCACATTCATGCTATTCACATATCATACACATATTTCTAGAAGGTGCAAGTAATTTCATAAGCATACACTACTATTAACCATGATGGTTTTTACAATTTAGGGAAAACATATGAGAATTCATGCATAAATTGAAATCCTAGAACATGCTTTTCTAGAATCAAAGGGTTTGGGTTCTTAATATAAAAGTTTGAGGCACGAGGATGGAAGGAAATCCTTGTTGAAAACCCACATACCTGATTAGAAAGGACTCCCAAATAGATCTTGAAGATCGCAGCTCTTGAAAGGAACCCTAGATGATCCTTGAGCTTAAGAGATGAAGAGGAAGAAAACTCACTGATGGTTTTTGAAAAAATGGGGGCTTAGCCTAGAGAAATCCCCTTTAATTCAACCCTTGAAATTCCAAAAATGACGTCATTTAGGAACTGGGAGCATAGGGCTTTAGCAAAATACCCCTAGGATTAAGCTTAAAAATTTGCCCGTCGGTGACCACGACCCTCACCATGAGTCGTTGGTCCTTACCACGGCTGGTGGTGACCATTCGTTGCCACTAGGGGAAAATTTCTCATCTTATGCTTCCTCAACCAACGACCAACAGCGAGTCGTTACCTAATCCAATGACTCCTCATTACCTTCCGTCGTCACCACTGGTCCAACCCTCGATTTCCTTCAAACGACTAACGCGACAGGTCGTTACTCCACCTAACCGCTCGTGGTCTCCATACATCGTCACTGAACCAGAAATCCTGAACTCCAACTAACGACTCTTCAGGACGACCCGTCACAGCAACCAACGGGTCGTCACTTGGCTCGTTGCCTCTGGGAATCCTGGTCTGCCAGTTCACCACGGCTCCATCCAACAAGTCATTCCATCCTCTTGTGGTGTCAAACATACTTAACATTTTTTTCACTTGAAACTCTTCCAACGACTCACCTAACGGACCGTTAGAGCACCCCACGACTCGTTGGACGAGTCATTCTGAGAGATTTCTCTGCTAGTTTTCTGCTGAACTCCATCTAATTCTGGGGTCTGATCTTAGAAACTTTTGGGGTGTTACACATATACCGGTGCATGTATTCTTACTTCAGCTTTGAGCAAAAACAAAAGAGAGACCAACTCGCTTAAGAATGTTCCAGCGACTTTTGTTTTCTCTGTTTTTAATTTTTAATATATGTACAACTTTCTAATTATTTTATTTTTCTTTTGAAATTAAATTATATTAATTAATTAGAGGCGACCAAGTTGCTACAAAATGACATTTAGAGGCGACATTTAATAAATTACCACTAAAAATATGGAGCCAAAATTTTATTATTCGCAGGAAGTGAAAATTTTAGAATCAGTGATGTTTATTACTAGCGACTAATAATAACTCACCGCCATAAGTATTTGTTTAGGAGCGACAATATTTGTCGCTACTAAATATGACGCTTATGTAGCAACAAATATAATCGCCACTAAATGTCGCCACAATAAATTATGTTTCTTTATTATCTTAAATTGCTTGAGTTTAGTGAAGTGTATGGGGAGAATCCTACGGAGGTAGGTTATGGTTTTTGCCTCCTTGAGCGAGTTTTTCATACTATAATACTTGTGTTGATTTATTTATTCCGTAATTTACCTTCTCGTATAGTTGCTCAAAAAAATTGATTTTTTGAGTACTCAGGTCGCAATCAAACTATCGGGAATAAAGTTATACAGGACTAGGTGGGAGCGACCTCCGTGGTGGATAAGATGAGGGAAGTGAGACTAAGATGGTTCGGGTATATGAAAAGGGAGTGTGCAGATGCACCAGTAAGGAGGTGTGAGAGATTGGTTGTAACCGGAGTTAAGAGAGGTAGAGATAGGCTGAAGAAGAGCTAGGGAAAGTGATTAGACAAGATATGATACAACTTCAACTTACTAAGGACATCACCCTAAATAAGAAGATATAGAGGTTGAGGCTTGTGATAGAAGGTTAGTAGGTAGCCGAGTATTATTTCCTTTTAAGTGGGAGAGGCAGGGGGCTAACCTCGTCTCCTCGAAGCCTTATTAGCAGTGGTATTTAGTATATGTTGCTTCAATATGCTTTACTATTTGTTGTTTCATTTGCTTTGCGTCTTGATATTTTGTTAGTCATATTTTTCTCACAATCCTTCTTCAAATATATTTTCTTTTGAGCCAAATGTCTATCAAAAATATTTTCTCTACCCTGCAAAGGTAGGTGTAGGATCTACGTACATCTTACTCTCCCCAGACCCACTGGTGAAACAACACCGGGTATATATTGTGTTGTTAATAAAATTATTCTTCTCAGATTCACTTGTGAAAATACACTGGATATGTATTGTTGTTGATAAAATAAATATGCAAATTAATTGAAATAAAATAAATTAAATACAAAAATTAAATTATGAGATAGAACGAGTGTACCAAATATCAACATAAAAGCAATCGATTGTAATTTTAAGTCGTAATAAATGTTTGAAACTTGTTCCAAATATTTAACCAATTCACACCAAGAACTTGATAGCAAGGATGATTAGCAAATCTAGAGAGAATTCGAAAATTATAGGAAAAAAAAAATGGAGGAGGGAGGTCATTTATAGTTTAAAATTAGGGTCAAATTGAAGGATAAAAATAGAAGTTTGAGGGGACAGGGGGCTGGCAACGGCAAACTAAAAAAATTAAAATTGCACCGGGATAAACCGGGCCCTACCATCACCGTCCCCTCTAACCCCCCTCCCCCTGGCCGGGCTGCTCCATCCCATTAGACAACCTTACTTATATACCTATACAGTATCTTCAAAACAAACTTCCAGCAATATCTTTCCAGTCTCTGAATATATGATTCATCAAGGAAAATGGTTTTTCACATTAATGCAAAAGAGAGTTCACAAGCCTTTAGATCAACAGCAGAACAAGCATATTTTCCTTCAACGACCTGGATTGAATCTGAAGTATTCCCCTATTTCTCATTGTGTAAAAGAAAAAAAAACACGAGTCAGGAATAAATGATTGTACACTATCGCTGAGGATTGCCGAGACTACTGAGAATTCAAATCCATTTATATGAGAATTGAATGTATCCCTGTGAAATTGAACTAGCTTTCATCAACTCCAACAGTTGCTGCTGGGGATTTCTGTGTGACTGAAGAGGGTATCCTTTTACCGGGTCCTGATGAAACCTTAACCATTGCTGGCCTTAGAAGGCGGTCTCCAAGTAAAAACCCACGGCGAAATTCTTCAATTACAATTCCCTCACTAAATTCCTGAGATTCCTCACGAGCAACAGCCTCATGTAGCTGTATCAAGAAAAGAAGCCCATGCCAAAGATTAGTAATAGCTAGACCTGCATTGGATAAGACTTTACATAACATGAACACTACCAGCAAGTTCACACCCACAACCCGAACAAAAAAAAAAAAATCCCAAGTCAATGAATGTGTCAAAACTATAGGTAGAGGAAGCATTGCATGAGGGAGATGTCATAGTCAAGGTTACTTAGAAGAGAATATATAGTCTGCAGCCAAATCTGCATTTGAACATAATATCTACCCTTGCTTTCACTGTCACCCATCAACATGCGTTCAATTAGCTTGCCATTAAATATTTTCTCATTGCAGCAAAAACCAGAAGATGCAACACATTATATTGCGATAGTTGCTTTCACTGTTGTCGTCAACCAGTGTTCAATTAGCTCATCATCAAATATTTTCTGATCACACCAAAGTCAGACAATGCAATTAGAAATTAATAGACACATACTAGATTTAGGTCTTTTCTAACTGAATATAAACAACTGCTCCGCCTTACTCATATCTGTGAGCAGATGACAGAGGGAAAGGTTTCTCTTTATAAATAGTAAAGAAAGAAAAATAATACGTGAAAGAGAAAACTCATTGCAGCTAAAGCAAGAATCTGAATAACATCAGATCCTTCTTGAGTGCTTCTATCAAGGTTGGTTCTTTACTCAAAATCTAAAGCAAAATCACTCACTAGTTTTCTTTCTTCCTCTTTTACCCTCCTCTATTTTCCCATTTCTTTCTTTTCTAATTTTGTTTTCCCAGTTCCAGTTAACTTGATGAAAAGAAAAATTCTAAGACATGTTCGACTTTGAAAAGGCTAGCTTAGAAAACACTAAATGGAAATAAGAGGAAAAGCAGGACGGAAATCGTCCATGTGAAAGAATGGTAAACCACAAATGCTCATATCTCCATCTAGAAAAAGATAGTTGAACACTTTATTAAATTAAATATTACAGAACAAAATTGTCTTTTTGATTTGACAATTGAATGCAATGTACAGAAGCTTAACGCGCAAATTTTGCTGCTGTCATTAGATGGCACTAGCTCTAGTTACTCCACAAAGCATAAGCTAATAGTTTATTGAGTGCTATTACGAAGTTTCTTGGTTAACAAGATTTTCCTTTACAGTTACAATATTCTTTAAAAAGATACAGGTCTTATGCTAATAAAACTCTCTGTACTCCTTCAACCTTTTTTTTGGTTCCCACACTAGAAGGTAATACTGTAAGCGCTTTCATACTTGATAAAAGTGCAAGTTCAATAAAAAAGTTAGTTATCTATAATTTTTACCTTACCATTTAAGTACAATAATAATTGGCATCTGTCACAATACTTGTGTATGTGAGATTTGAATGCATATGCTATGCTAGAGTGAAAAACTTTGTAGTTTGTACAAGGAAAAAGAACAACATTATTTTATGACTCAGTATTTCTCAGTCCTTTGAACTTCATATCTTCATCTTGATTCTGAATGTTACAAAGCCTCTTTTTCCTGTTAAAATTTCTAAATTTGACAGCATTTTTTACTTTGAATTTAATCCATCTTATTTCCTTTTTGAAGGTTAGAAGCACCCAAAAGGCACATCTTTAAAATGCCAAGGCTCTAATGGTAACAAATATCAGCAATCCTCATACAAACTTTACCAAACATGTCATAAACCTTTAACATTCAAAACATAAGACACCTAGTAGGGGTTAGTCAAACATGCCAAGTTAACATTTTTCTTTGGAATTTATGGAAAAACGTGAAATAGCCGACCTTCTGATAATTATTTTGTAATGAGGACAACTTTCTGATAATTTATACCTAATAAAACCTTTTTCTATATAACAGTATCATTCAATTTCTCATAAAGCAAAAAGGATTCCTGCGTTAATTATCATGTAATTGCATCAATGATCATGAGACCAAAATTTTCAGCATCAAAGTTGGGAATGCAGACCAAGTAGCATTGTACAAATGTTTCAGAAAACAGTGGCAAACAACGTGAATATATGAATTTAGTTTATATGCATATAAACATGATATGGGGATAGGTTTTAGACTTCTTAGAGAACTTCTAATATTACTATTATTATTTGTATATTTTAAACTTATTTTTCACTTTTATTTTATTTAGTATAATGATGATATGATATGACTTATATGAAGAAATGGAGGTTCATATAGCCGATCCTTACTTGTTTGGGACTCAGGCATAGTTGTTGCGTATACATTTAAACATATATGTGCATACATACATAAGTCTACAAGCCATGTGTGTGTATAATCAACATTAATATAAATTTAGAAACTTCAAAGATAACATATAAAGGATAGTCCTTATTTTTATATGGTGGTATTCAGCAGTTTGCATGCACCTCGATTATTCCATAGAGTACCTATTATCTCCCATCTACACAAGTACCAAATAACTATGTCTATCAAGGTTAGGCAGATGGATGAAACAACTTAGTGTTTTTTGTCTCTATTGGGATTTGAACCCAGGTCACCAACGTTTGCACTCACTCATTGACGACTCACACTTCAGCTTACACGGTCAACCAGTTCAATCCCAACTACTTGGTATATGCTGATTTTCTGTTTCCGTCGTGTTTATTTTTTGGCTAAAGTTGCATTAACACAACTTCATCGTATGATTTTACCATGTGCTCTTTTAGTATCTTCAATCATCACAACAGACTGGTGCATCTGGATGTCTATGTACCAGATAGCAAACTTCATAAACTATGATTCAGATAATTCAGTGTCGTGAACAACTGCTACTACACCTCAGCTCCAGACTAACTCCGGTCGGCTATATGAATCCTTACTAACCATGCTTAACAACAAAAATTTAGGAAAAGTATCTAACTAGTTCAAATTACTTTAGTAAACGAAAAACAGGTGAGAAGCCTTAATGTTGCCTTTTAAATCTGGAATCTAGTTTATTGAATAGATCGAAACAAGAACAAATAACATAGAAAGACTGCCACTATAAAGACCTCTCAATTTAATTTCAAGGAGGGTAAAGGGCTGAATGCAGCCATAAATTATACATCCATTTTCCACTTATCGTAATTTATTCAATTTCAATGCGTTAACATATTCTTTTACAATTTTAATGGAGCCAATTATTCTAGTCAGACTGAGCTTTGAACCTCAGAGGAAAGTAGAAACATAGGTAGTAATGACTCATAGACAGCAATAGGGTGACACAGTTTGGCCAAATGAGTGACATGGGTCTCCAGAATTTAGAACATATAAAGAAAATAAGATAGCGTATTTGACATGTGGTGCGGGCCAAGACAAACTAGAGTACAACATGGATCCACAGCCGTATATTTGCTGGTTGTGCTTCCCTAGAATGTAATGACAGCAAAAGTAAAGAGACCGGCTTCTTCCCACAAAAGGGGACAAGAAAAGATTTCATAGAGAGGGAGAGAAGGGATAGCAGAGAATCAGTAATATCTTACCGCAGGATCAAATGGCTTGCCAACAGTTGGAACAACAGCGACGCGCAAGCTCTTCATTATCTCCACGAATTGTTTGTATATTCCCTGGTAACTTGCATCAATTTTCTTTTCCATCTCAGTTTCTAGTTTGATCTGTCGCTTAGCTCTCTCAAAGTTATCAACCATGGGCAAGAGGCTCTCAATTATTTCCCCTTGAGCATTGATCCTAATTCTTAGTCTCTCATTCTCAGATCTTTTCCTGTAATTATCAAAATCTGCTTGCAAACGGATATATTTTTCCTTTCCAGAATTGATATCTGCTGATAGAGCAGATACTTTTTGAGCCAAGTCATTTCTCTCCTTTTCCACCGAGGATATGACCACCTCAATTTCAGATATAGCCTTTACATCTCCAACTAGGATTGCCTCCTTGTAAACTTGCATGAGGGACTTCAATCTAGATGAATATTTCTCATCTGCTACATCTTTTGACATTTCCGATTCACTGAGGCTATCCTCGTCATCACTTGCCTACAATAAATTATTTTGTGTCATCATCAGTTTCACTGCAGTAAAATTACGACAAGGAGAAATCCTTTGATGACGAAATATGAGAATCATTGAGTTAGATTAGGTAATTAAGGGGATATCAACCATACAAAAGAACATAATTAACAAATGTGAATAGATTGAATGCATCTCTTCTAAAAGATATCTAGAAAACCAATTTAGAATCTCTAAATTCCAACATATAGTTCATGCAAGTAAGAAGTAAATATCATACTTATGAGGCAACTAATGCTGGAGTGGAATTTTTGTCGAAATTCTTTTATGCAGATACTTCAAAAGTGACAGGAAGTGCTTCTTTGTATTTTATTGGTTATATGAACATGGGAAAAGAAAGGATTTAAAACAATATAACCCGCATTTACCCACCATTAAACACAATTAAAATCCCTAAGCAACAAATCCAAGGGCCAGGAAGTAGTTTGCTGGAGGAATTCACTAGTAAAATACTGCTCATCAGGTCAACAACTACAAAGGAGCTATTTGCACACTACTTTGCAAAAAGTAGCATTAGTCCTCCTATAGTAGGCATCCCCTACTCAGTAAGAGCTAGCCTTCTACAATTTCTTAACCAGAAACCAAATCAATATATCAATAAATCAACCATTTCAAAATGCAGTTTGCTCAGAAATGTCGTCAACTTAACCCTCCTCCTTCCTATAATTTTCCCACTTTATCCACACAACTAAGCACAAATTTTACGTCATGTCGTAAGAATATTTACATCATTTATGCCCCTGCTTAGGAAATCAGCACATCAAGCACACACATGGAGAACACCAACCTTAACATTATCAGTGACCAACACTTAGTGCCGGCTAAAGGGCCAAGCAAGTGAAGCAAGGGCTTGAAGGCCCCAAATATTCAAGACCTCATTTTTTTAAATTAATGCTTTCTCCGTCTTATTTTATGTGATGCAGTTTGATTTGATACAGAATTTTAAGAAATAAAGATTTTTAAAAAAATGTGATCTAAATTAAGTCATAAATATTTGTGTAGTAATGAGGTTTAAAGTTAAAATGTTTTTAAAAAAAATCGAAAAGTATCCATTTTTGGGATAAATTAAAAAGGAAAATCCATCACATAAATTGGTAGAGATGGAGTAATAGGTTAATAAAATTTGGCTTTAGGCCCCAATATTCTTGAGCCACCGCTGCCAACACTTTAAAGGACTTGGAATCAAAGACAGACTAGGACTAATCTACCAATAAAAGAAAAACAAAATAACTTAATTTCTACTATATCAAAAACATTAAAAAGAGACAAACTATGTTTTTTTCCTCAACAAATTAAAAAAGAAGAAAGTCTTAAATGTTTTTCAGCCAATGCAACTATATACAAAAGGAGGTGATGAAACTTGCTAATTTCCTATACTTGACCTTGATCTTTTTATTTTTTTTAAATTGGGGTAGGGATGGGGAAATGGAAAGGGTATTACAAGATGGTAATGGCACTCTCAACAACAGAGTGAGAGTTCCCATAGTCAATCAATTGAGCTACCATGATTATCCACTTGACCTTCATTCTCACTGAGACTACAAGTAGTCAATAAAATATGAATATATACTTTCCATGGAAACCCAATTAACCAAAAATAACCATAAAATTACAAGAAACCATCAAATTAGAAGATTGAGAGAGAGAGTACTTCCGGCGCGGAGTCTTGGAATGAGAGGGAGATCTTGGCCGAGGAACGTCTGCTATGGTTGATTATTCTCGGATTCCATCTGGATAGAGCAAATTTATTGCTTTCACAGTGCTTGTTGAGGGAGAAAGTGTGATGGGTGCATTGAGAACATTGAGCAAAAGGATAAATTGAGGTTCTTGGTGCTTTAGAAGAGGAAAAAGAAGCGAATCGAAGTGTGCAGAAAGTGTGAGAAAGAGGAGCCGAAGCTGCCATTTCAAAGGGGGCAAGATAGAGATTCAGGTCTCTCGTTAGCTCCTAAATCCTTGGCAAATAGTACATACTTGCTTAAATGATTTGGACAATTTTTGGATTTGAAAAATTAATTTATTTTTAAGTTAAAAATTCAAAAAGTTTCCAGAAGTTTATTTGAAGAAATAATATTTCTTACTATTTTAAGATTTAAATTTAAAAAAATTATTATAAAATAATAAAACTAATAGTCTGTTTATCCATACTTTTGAAAAGGCTAAAACTACTTATTTTTTTATTAAAAAATGAGGCGTTTGACAAAGTTTTTGAAGGAAAAATAAGTGCTTTCATGGAACAGCAGAAACAGTTTTTCAGAAACTAAAAAGAGTAGCTCCCAAAAGCATGTTTGAGAAAAAAACACTTAGAAGAACGTTTGAAAGGAAAAATGGCCAAATTTACCCATCTCCTTTTGAAAATTGGCTAAATTTACCCTTCGTCATACTATTGGGTCATATTTATCCCCGTCGTTATGAAAGTTTTCATCTATGCCCTTCATTTAACAAAAAAATCCAAATCAACATAAATGACCAATTTTTTTAAATGAAATTCATATCTTAATCTAACCAATCTAACCCGACCCATCTTAAAAAATTATAAAAGATTTCATTTATCTGGCAGTCATAACTTCAGCTCGAGTTTATTCTGTTCCACTGGTTCAAAGAATTTATTTCCTTTGACAAATGTCTTTGCCACAACAAAGGAACATCTTGAAGGAATGCTAAAGAGAGCACATACAGAAGCAGAATTGCATGACATGGGTCAAGAAGGGACCAAGCTTCTGCTCGGATCACAAAGTCAAAAGATCCAAAGCAATCGCAATTATGTGGAACCTCTATGTCGTTTGCCAACGAGTAGCAATCAGGTTTTACGGGATTCAGGTACATTTAAAGTAAAAATCAGCTTTTGGGAAGGAAAAGATTTGTTACGGCCTGCAATCACATAGGGGTTTTGGAGATATTCAGCATGAGGTTCTAAGGCGTTTCAATATAGAAAATGTTGGTAAAATCGACCTAAAATATTTGGATGATGACGACGAATGGGTGCTTCTGACATGTTATGGTGATCTTGAGGAATGTATAGATATACATAAATTATCTAAAAGGAGAATGATTTTTAAGACGGGTCGGGTCAGACAGGTTAGATTAGAATATGAGTTTTATTTTTAAAAATGGATCTTTATGTTAGATTTGGGTTTTGCCGTTAAATGAAGGGTATAGATGAAAACTTTCATAATGGCGAGGGTAAATAGGACGCAATAGTATGACGAAGGGTAAATTTAGTCAATTTTTAAAAGTAGATGAGCAAATTTGGTCTTTTCCCCTTTTAAAAAGCATGGTCAAATACTAATTGCGGCTTTAAAGTACTTTTTAAATTTATTTGTCAAATACAAGCTGCTTCTCACCAAAAGTACTTTTTTTATAAGCATTTTTAAAAAAAAGTAATTCTCAAAATAAGCTGATTTTAGAAGTTTGGTCAAACTGGCTATAAGAACAAGAGGAATAAAGGAGAAAATGAGAGAGTTCTTATTTCTCTTGAGGGATGATATACAATGAGGGAGAATCCCTTTATTTATAGGGAGAGACTAACTCTAACTTAGACATCTACTATAATACAAATACACACATTAAAAACTTATATAATTGCAAGTTTATCCAGTTACAAGCTTATCCAATAAATATCCATAATATAATATATTTATAACGCTCCCCTTGAATGTTCATTAATAGATAATATGCCTTGTTGAAATATTACTAGAAAAAGTCTAATGAAAAAAATTCTAATGAAGGAAGAGTACACATATCTAATAATACACATTTTGATTGTCTCATTAAAAATCTTACAAGAAAAATCCAGTGGGACAAAAAGTCGTAAGGGAAAAAGAGTACAATGAGTATTAACTCCACCTAATGAGAATATCCTTGAATCTTTGCATCCCGATATTGTGCACCATCTTCTTGAAAGTTACAGTTGGTAGAGATTTGGTGAATAAATCAGTCACATTATCACTTGAACGAATCTGTTGCACGTTGATATCACCATTCTTCTGGAGTTCATGTGTATGGAAAAGTTTTGGTAAAATGTGTTTCATTCTATCTCCTTTTATGAATCCTCCCTTTAATTGTGTTATGCATGTTGCATAATTTTCATATAAAATTATGGGTACTTTGTCACATTTCAAACCATAGTTTTCTCTAATAAGATGTATCATGGACCTCAATACACATATTCTCGGCTTGTTTCATGAATAACAGTTATCTCAGCATGATTTGATAAAGCGTCCACGAGAGACTTTTTTGTAGATCTCCAAGATATAGCAGTACCTCCATGTATGAATACATAGCTAGTTTGAGATCGAGTTTTGTGTGGGTCAAATAAATACTCTGCATCAGCATAACTAACAAGATTAGGACTACAATTATTAGAATAAAATAAGCACATACCGATAGTCTCTTTTAGATACCGCATTATATGTTTGATCCCATTCCAATGCCTCCTAGTAGGATCAGAACTAGTGGCGCACATATACTCCAGGGTGGCCAGCCGAACACCCTTCGTCAAAAAATTATATTATGTATATAGAAAATTATGCTAAATATATAGATCAAAAAAATTTGCATACATATTTATTAAATCTTGAACACTCTTAACCAAATATCTGTCTTCGCCACTGATCAGAACTATACCTTGCTAACAACTTAACCAAAAAGGATATATCAGGTCTTATAGTGTTAGCAAGATACATAGTGCACCAATTGCACTAAAATATGGTAATTCAGGATCAAGAATTTCCTCGTTCTTTTCTTGAGGTCGAAATGGATCCTTATTCACACCAAGTGATCAAACAATCATCGGAGTACTTAGTGGATGTGCTCTATCCATATAAAAAAAAATTAANGGATGTGCTCTATCCATATAAAAAAAAATTAATACATTCTTTGCATAGGTAGATTGATGGACAAAGATATTATTTATCAAATGTTCAATTTATAAATCAAGACATAATTTTGTCTTTTCAAGATTTTCTACATCAAATTGCTTCTTTAAATAATCAACTGTCTTGAGAAACTCTTCCAGAGTTCTAATGAGGTTTATGTCATCAGCATAAATAACAAGTACAACAAACTCTGATATTATTTTCTTATTTGATTTTTCTCACATAACAATTATGAACAAGTTTACAGAAATTTGTAAATGTTTCAAGCATTTTAAATCCTTCAAGATTTTCATACAATTTTTTGTCAAGTGATAACATTCATTTGTGTAATCTTCTAGTGTCTGGACTACAGATCCAATAAGCTTTACGCTTATCAAGATGCATCATTTCACTTGATAATTATTTCAACACCAGCATGCTTTAATAGATATATTCAGATCCTTAACACTCTCTTACAATATTGTGTTTTATATTGTATCAAAGATATATTTGACAGTATATTATTTGTATTAGTTTGCAATTAGACATAACTTATTGAGATATCATCACTTTTAATATTTTTCTTAGGTACCTAAGCCTTTCATGAGGATTCATGAAGTGTTATATCATAGGCTCTTCA
This sequence comes from Datura stramonium, assembly GCA_018107945.1. Classification (NCBI taxonomy): domain Eukaryota; kingdom Viridiplantae; phylum Streptophyta; class Magnoliopsida; order Solanales; family Solanaceae; genus Datura; species Datura stramonium. The sequence continues at coordinate 39,635 of JACEIK010006030.1, forward strand.
AGAGCACACTGCTCCCTTATTATGATCATTTGCTCCATTCTTTTTCAAAGATTATTGCAATAAAAACTTATTGATCTACAATGTTTCATGCATATTGTAGACTTTTTCCTTCAGAGACGTAAATTTATTTGGAGCTTTTGTAGTTGAAATATGAAATTTATTTTAGGCCATTAAATGCTTCAGGTATTTAACTTGAGTTATTTTTTAATAAGGATCATACTAATTATAACTTACAATAG
>JACEIK010006031.1:0-15339 GCA_018107945.1 Datura stramonium
GGGCTCTGCCCCGGCTCCTTCCGCGATGGTTCGACAGGTTTCTCATTCGATCTTTTCCCGGGCCTTTTTCTAGCATGTATGGCTTTCAAATATGCTTAACCAACACGCGAATAGGCCATCTATGTGCCGGGAATTTACAGGGTGTAACAACCACGACTCGTGGTCACCACTCATGATGTACACTGCCTCAATACCAAGAATTCCTCATCTAGTTGACCACGACCCTCCCCACGAATCATGGGGATTGACCACGACTTGTGGGGTCCTTCCGTCAAGTCCACTGACCCTCTTCTTTCTTTTCTTACTCACCCACCCCACGACTAACCTAATGACTCGTGGGGCCTGACCACGAGTCGTGGTCACGTCCGTTGGATCCCATTTCACCAAATTTCCAAACTCCTCACTGGCCTCCCCACGATTCACATCATGACTCGTGGGCTACACCAACGGGTCATCTCACGACTCATTATGTGCCTAGTGCCAATTTTCAACTTTTTCTCCGAGTCAACTCTCGGGTCTGATCTTTGGGCTTCCGGGGTATAATAATATCTCCTCATTGGGAAAATTCATCCTCGAATGTTGGAATACATACAGTAAAGCAGAGAAATGCAATTATCATATTCAAATTCTAATCATTTAAGCCGAAAACTGATGGAACAACTATCTCCGATTCAAACTACGTAGCTGAATTGAATTCACAAATCATACATACATCCACATACACAAAAGAAACTTGGGTACATAATCTGAACATGAAAACTAGATAGAGTGTTAGGTCAAAACTAATACCTCAAGCTGGAACTAAGCCGGTAGAGTATAATTGTGGGTATCTAGCCATCATATCTGCTTCAGCTTCTCATGTAGCTCCCTCAACATGCAGATTTCTCCATAATACTTTAACTGAAGATATTTTCTTGTTCCTTAGCCTTCGAACCTAATGATCCAGTATTTCTACTGGAACCTCCTCATAACTGAGGCTATCTTTTACACCAACATTGTACACCAGGACTACTAGAGTTAGATCATCCAAACACTTCTTCAAGAGCGACACATGGAATACGGGATGCACAGAAGCTAATTCTAAAGGCAACTCCAACTCATAAGCCAAATTGCCAACACGTCTCACTATTTTGTATGGGCTGAAATAGCGGGGAATAAGTTTCCCTTTCTTTTCGAACCTCATCACTCCCTTCATGGAGACACCCTTAGAAATATTCAGTCGTCGACTTCAAATTCTAATTCTCTTCTTCTCACGTCAGCATAAGATTTTTGACGACTCTGGGCAGTTTTCAATCGGTCCCTTATCAATTGAACCTTCTCCAGGTCCTCGTGAACCTAATCTAGTCCTATCATCACCGCTTCGCCAATCTCTAACCATTCAATGGGCGACCTATACCTCTGCCGATAGAGAGCCTCAAACAGTGTCATCTGGACACTAGAATGATTTTTATTGTATGCAAACTCGATAAGTGGCAAATGCTCATCCCAGCTACCTCTAAAGTCAATCATGCATGCTTTCAACATTTACTCGAGGGTCTGAATTGTCCGCGCCGCTTGACCATCCATTTGCAGGTGAAATGTTGTGCTGCGCTTAACCTGTGTACCCAATCCTTTTTTAAACGACTTCCAAAACTAAGAGGTAAATTGAGTATCTCTATCTAAAATGATGGATAAGGGCACTTCATGCAACTGGACTAGCTCCTGAATATATAATTTGGCATAAACCTCCGCCGAATTCATGGTTTTGACCAGCAAAAAATGAGCGGCCTTGGTCAATCTGTCTACCACAACCCAAATGGAGTCATATTGCTAACGAGTACGAGGTAAACCTGTGATGAAGTCCATATTAATTTATTCCCACTTCCAAGTAGGAATGCTGATATCCTGCAGCACGCCTCCCAATCTCTGATGCTCAACCTTTACTTGCTGACTGTTCGAACACCTTGCTACTAATTCTGCGATATCCTTCTTCATGCCATTCCACCAATAGATTTCCCGCAAGTCACGGTACATCTTGGTGGAACCTGGATGGATAGAATACCTAGATCCATGAGCCCCGTGCAACACCCGGTCCCTCAAATGATCTACATTTGGAACACATAAGCGACCCTAGTACTGAAGCACACCATCTCCCCCTTTAGAGAAGACCTCTACCTTCTGATTTTGAACGGCTTCCTTCAATTTTAACAAAATTGGGTCCTCATCTTGTCTAGCTTTCACATTAGTCACCAAGGGAGATTCTAATCCATTCTAAACAACAACACCTCCATCGGTCGACTCGACCAACCTAACTCCCAACCTTGCGAGTCGACGCACATCCTTCACCAGCTCCTCTTCCCTTCATCCATATGAGACACACGAGTCTCCATAGAGAGTTTACTAANCGCTACCACATTAGCCTTACCCGGATGGTAAAGGACACTTATATCGTAGTCCTTGAGTAGCTCCAACCACCTCCTTTGCCGAAGATTGAGATCTTTCTGCATAAACACATATTATAAGCTCTTGTGGTCCGTAAATACATCCACATGGACCCCATACAAATAATGTCGCCATATGTTCAAGTCGAATACCACCATGGCTAATCAAGATCATGGGTCGGGTAATTCTTTTCATGAAATTCCAACTGTCTAGAGGCGTATGCTATAACTTTCCCACACACACCCAAGTCTGATCCTTGAAGCATCACAATATACCACAAACCCATCAGTACCCTTCGGTAGAGTTAACACTAGTGTTGAAGTCAGTCGAGCCTTCAACTCTTGAAAGATCTTCTCACAAGCCTCCGACCATTGGAATTTCACCTTCTTGTAAGTCAATTTGGTCAAAGGTGATGCAATCGATGAGAAACCTTCCACGAACCTTCGATAGTAGCCAGCTAAACCAAAGAAACTCCAAATATCTGAAGAGTTCACCGGTCTAGGCCAGTTCTTCACTACCTCTATTTTTCTGAGAGTCCACTATTATGCCTTTGCTTGATACCACGTGGCCCAAAAATGCTATAGAGTTCAACCAAAACTCACACTTGCTGAATTTGGCATATAAGTGACAATCCTTGAGAGTCTGAAGCTCTATTCTCAAATGAGCAGCATGTTCCTCCTCGCTCCGATAGTATATCAGGATGTCATCAATAAACACAATCACAAACATATCCAAGTATGGCTTGAACACCCTGTTCATCAAGTCTATAAAAGTTTCAGGAGCATTCGTTAGTGCAAAAGACATAACTACAAACTCATAATGACCATATTGCGTCCTGAAGGTTGTCTTCGGGATGTCACACTCTCGAACTCTGAGTTGATGGTACCTTGACCGGAGATCTATCTTTGCGAAACACTTAGCACCCTAAAGATGATCAAATATATCATCAATCCTAGGTAAAGGATACCAGTTCTTGATGGTGAATTTGTTCAATTGTCGATAATTAATGCATTTTTGAAGATAACCATCTTTCTTTCGGACAAAGAGAACTGGTGCACCCCATGGGGACTTGCTCGGTCTAATTAAACCCTTATCTAGCAAGTCCTTCAACTGCTCTTTCAACTCTTTTAGCTCAGCTGGAGCCATTCTATAGGGAGGAATAGATATAGTTTGCGTGTGGGGAAGAAGGTCAATACCAAAATCAATCTCCCGCTCGGGAGGAATTCTTGGAAAATCATCTGGAAAGACCTCTGGATAATCACGTACTACAAGAACTGACTGGATGGTTGGGGTCTCGGACTTAACATCCTTAACCCTAAGTAGATGGTACACACAACCTTTATAAATCATCTTTCTAGCCTTAAGGTAGGAAATGAAACGACCTACAGGCACAGCTGAACTACCCTTCCATTCTAAGACTGGCTCACCCAAAAATCTGAACTCTACTACCCGGGTTCTACAATTAACTAAAGCATAGCATGCAAATAGCAAATCCATGCCGAGAATAACATCAAAATCGGTCATGGCTAACTCTATCAAATCTGTTGAGGTGACTTTCTTAAGGACTGAAATTAGGCAACCTCTTTACACCCGTCAAGCTATAACTGAGTCACCTACTGGAGTAGAAACTAAGAAGGGTTCTGACAAGACTTCGGGACTAACTCTGAAGCTACTGGCCACATAAAAGGTCACAAAAGACAAGGTATCCCCGGATCTAATGGAGCATAAACATCAAGATGGAAAACTCGTAACATACCAGTGACTACATTCGAGGAGACCTCCTGCTCCTGGTGGGATGCTAAAGCATAGAATTTGTTCTGGCGCTAACCGCCACCTGTGCAAGTAGATGCTCCCTAATGTGCTAAGCATACGGGTAGGGATGCGGAACTAGAAGTTGGGCCTCATCTCCTATCATGATCCTGCCTCGCGGCTAGGCAATCTCTGAGCATGTGTCCGAGCATCCCACACCCGAAACAAGCACTTGTACCTGCTAGACACTGATCTGTGTGACCCCGGCGACACCTGCAGCAAGCTGGAATGCTAGAATCTCCGGGTATGCTGCTCTGACCCCTAGAGCCTGATGTTCTCCCCCTCTGACCGTGCCTCAATCTGGATGGCACACTCAATGCAGAAGTTTCTGGGGCTGATGATCTCTGGTGGGTTTGTTGTCGGTGCCCACCACCTGACCTCGGCTGTGAGAATATGTGACTATCAGTCCTAGCCCTCTTGGCCTCCCTCTCTCTCATATGCGCCGCCTCCATCTATTGGGCGTACTACACTATCCGAGGAAAGTCCATGTCCTGGTGAAGCATAGAAGTCCTACAATCCTTATCCCAATAGCCCGTTACTCCATGGAGGAATCTACTCACCTTCGCCCTCTAGTCAGCCCCCAACTCTGGGGTGTACTTCGACAAGCGAGTGAACTTGAGAGCATACTCATGTACCATCATCCTCCCTTGCTTCAGGTTTACAAACTCGTCTTCCTTCATCTCCCTCATCCCACGAGGGCAGAACCGACCCAAGAATGCAACAAGAAACTCATAAGTTATGGGGCCCACTCCGGTGTCCCTGCTATCCTTCCATTGGCGAAACCAGATATGAGCGACCCCTTTCAACTGATACGAGGCCAACTCTATACACTCAACTCCATTCACCCCCATGATTTGAGTGATCTTCACAATCTCATCTAGGAACTCATGCAGGTCCTCATCTACTTTTGACCCGAGAAACTCTGGCAGGTTCATTCTTAAGACGTCTCGAACTCTAGATGCCGCTACATTGTCATTTTGCGGAACACGTGCAACAGCTTGCTGATTTACTTGAGCAGTCAAGGCTTGCGCAAGCATCTGAATAGCTGCCCGAAATTTAGCATGGGCAACTGGCTCCAATGCCTGGGGCTTCTGAATTGGTGGGGCCTGCGGGTGCCCATTACCGTTGCCATCCTCATGGCCTTCACCATTCCCATTCCTTCTACCATTCATTCTTCAAGGATCCATGATTCTGCAATCGTGTATAGCACGAATTAGAAGGATAGGGAGACATTTCATCGCACGACATAGATCATGAAAGAAGGAAACATTTCCTAAACGTCTTATAGCCTCTTCGTCATAAGTGCGGCGCGCTTCACACTCATGAAAAAGACTTTACTTAACGCGGCTTTCAGACACCCTAGGACACTTCAAACCTATTGCTCTGATACCAAGTTTGTCACGACCCAAAGGGAGACCCAAATCGCAACACGGGACAAGGAGCCCCGAGAGACCCCAAGTCGACCCACGGCATAAGCATAGGTCTAACCCAATTAAAAAACCTGAAGAAATCAATGATATAATCATAGCAGAAGTCTAAACTTAAACATAAAATTAGAATTCACAATCCAAAGTTGATTACATATATATGTCTGAAAAGCCTCTAAACATGACGAGTTTTTTGGGACAAGACCACAAACTAACTCAAAAAGCTGAAATTGAAAATACATATGGAAATCTGAGTAGTCTAGTCCTCGGGAGATCAGGACTCACCAACACGAAGATGCTAACTCTGGAGTCGAACTATGAGCAGGACTGAACCTGAGAGCCGGGCCCTGTATCATGAAACGATACAGCATAGAGTATGCGGTCAGTATGTGGAATGTACCGAGTATGCAAGGTAAGTAAAACCACTAAAGTAAGTAAAATCAGTTAAAGACATGCATAATGTAAAACATAAACATTGAGAATTTGAGAGTAGGGCTTCCATGCATTCTTTCTGAAATAATGATTTCATCATAACATAATGTATCATCATAACATATCATAACATAATCGATTGACTCAAAGCTAAAATTTGATATTTATAAGTAAAGCTGAACATTGAGTCAAACCTACTTTAGAACATGCTTACATATGTAAATCTCATGAGTAATGAACATGCATAATTGAAATCATAAGGAACAATGGGAGATTCATCTTTTATACCGACATACCACGATAGAGCTTACTTGGTTCCAACTATCACACTCAAGTGGGTAGATCCGTCCAAAGCCTTGCCAGGGACTATACCATGATATAGATATCAAGCTCATGGGTCAATAGGGTCGGGGATAGCTCACAAGGTAGGTCCCAAAATCATAATGTATAAACTTATATTTGTGTGTAGTTCTGAGGAATAGGGTGATCGACCCTTAGCTTGCTCAGTGCTAGACACTACTCCCAAAAACATGCATATATTCTACATCGTTATTCAACGAAGCTCAACATCATCTATTAACGAAGCTCATAAATCAAATACATCTCAAAGCGGAAATCATGCATAAGAGAAGCTTTAACTTCAAATCATACCACAAGCTAAAAAATAATTGAGAGTCTTTGCTCCAAAATCATGTGGTAAGCTATGCATATGAAAAATTTTAACTCAAACATACCACAAGCTGAAAATATAAGTGGGAGCCTTCGCTCTAAGACCATGTGGTAAGCTTAACTCGGGGAATCATCAATCATGCTTTGAACATGTAGGCATTGCCCAAAGCTTTGTCATTCTTGAAAATACTCAATTCATATCGAAAACATGATTTTAAATATGGGTAGCTTGAAAATATACTTTTCATCATAATATCTCATCATTCATACATCAGAAAGCTCATCTTTCATGAACTTCTCATCAATGGGCTTTTTCATTCATAAAGCTAGAAACATGATATTTAATTGAAAACATTATAAAACTCATCCACGCTTCATAATTCAATAGTAGAAATGTATTTAAATCATACCCATGTAAAGAATTAGGAAATTCATGCATTGGGTTAAAACCCCATAGATTATTCATAGATCATTCATGATTTAGAGAGGGATTGGGCATGGGTGTGAAAGTAATCATCCATTCATAACCCTACATACCTGTTGGTAGCTGATTCTTACACTTCTTTAGATTCTCAATCGAAAATTGAAGAGAAATTGATGAATGCTAGGCTTGATCACCCTCTCTAGTATTCTACCTTGCATGCATGAATGAATAAGTCCTAAAATGAACTTAACCCCTTTAAAAGTCACTATTCATAACTAAAAATGACGTAGTTTAGGCATTAGAAGCTTAGGAATTATGAAATAAGCCTTACTAAATTCGCAGAAAATAACTATCAGGTTGTCCCAACGAGGGACCTAACGACTCGTCCCTTCTGACCACGACTCGTGGCTTGATCCGTGAAGTACATTGCTCAATAGGTCTCTTGGGCTCATAACGGACGACATCACGATTCATTACTGGGTGATCACGACTCGTGGTCACCACTCGTGATGTACACTGCCTCAATACCAAGAATTCCTCTGCTAGCTGACCACGACCCTCCCCACGAATCGTGGGGACTGACCACGACTTGTGGGGTCCTTCCATCAAGTCCACTGACCATCTTCTTTTCTTTTCTTGCTCACCCACCCCATGACTGACCTAATGACTCATGGGGCCTGACCACGAGTTGTGGTCACGTCCGTGGGGTCCCATTTCACCAAATTTCAAAAACTCCTCACTAGCCTCCCCACGAGTCACATCACGACTCATGGGCTGCACACACGGGTCATCTCATGACTCTTTCTATGCCTGGTGAAAATTTTTAACTTTTTTCCTGATTCAACTCTAGGGTCTGATCTTTGGGCTTTTGGGGTATAACACTTCGAGTTAAGTATTCCTGACTTAGTCCAGGACCTCAGCTTTGAGCTATCAGCTTAGTAGTTAAGTTAGGGCTATCTAGTAGGAGTAGTACTTAGCACCGAGTGGACCGGGGTTCCAGCGCATCCAGGCTCCCAAAACTACATTGCCACCGTAGGTTGTTGGCCCAATGGGCCACAAACTTGTGATCAGCCACTATACCCTGGTAAGGTAAAGTGGGCTTTCTCTTATGAGGTGTATACATCAGACTCAACATTTAGCTCACGTGGTTATATGTCAGTTATAGACTCTCCCACTTGCCAGTACAGTTTTAGTTTAGTTCAATTTAGCTTAGTTTGGTCACTCAGTTCCAGGACATTTTTATGACCATTAGTCAGGGTCATTATTGACCATATCAGTTATAGCTCAGTTTTTATTAGTATTCAATATCAGTTGGTCATATCATGTTACTTCAGTTCAGTGTTTATTTCTTATTGCTTATTATATATCTCACTTACTCAGTACATTCAAAGTACTGACACATACTTTCTATGTTGTATCGTATCATGATATAGGCGCATGTTCTTAGTCTCAACATCGTCAGTAGTTTCCCTCCGATGATATCAGCAGCAGCTTCATTTGGTGAGTCCTCATCTATCGAGGACGATGGTTATAATTTACGTTAGTTCCTTATTCAGTTCTACTTTAGAGTTACTGGGGGCTTGTCCCAGCAACTCATCAGTTAGTAGTTGACTTTTAGACACAGTTGTTCAGTATTGTTTTCAGATTTGTTTAATCTTTTCTAATCAGTATTTCTTGTATAAATATTTTTATAAAGCTTCCTCTTATGTTTACTTAGTTTACCAGTGAAATGTTAAACCATGGATTAGCTTGGGGTCACTTATGGCACCAAGTACCATGTCTCGTCCAGGATGTAGACTCTGGTCGTGACAAACTTGGTATCAGAGCTAGATTTAGAGTATCCTAGGATGTCTGAAAGTCGTGTCAAGTAGAGTCCTTTTCATGGGTGTAAAGCGCGCCACACTTATGATGGGGAGGCTATAAGAAATTATTAGGAAAACTCCCTTTTTTATACTCCTTATCGTGTGTTGAAGTTTAATCCCAAAAATGTCCTCCTAACTCATGCTCTATTCGCTTCAGTGAAAAAATGCCTCCAAAATCAGGAAATGGAATGAGGGCTGGCATGCCAACCGACCTGCCCCACTAGCTCTAGCAGCCCCTCAGGACGACCAAGTGTCCACAGCAGAATTCCGAGCAGGAATCCAGCTACTGACTCAAACGGTGACCAACCAAGTGAACCAGCTGGTGGTTCAAGTGAATACAAATGGATCTGCAGGAGCTGCTAGGGTTCGGGACTTCACCCGAATGAACCCTTCAGCTTTTCATGGATCCAATGTGGGAGAGGCCTTGCAAGTGTTTGTAGATAAGGTGCGGAAGATCACCCGGATTATGGGTGTTAATTCTGTGGAGAGTGTTGATCTTCCTACCTACCAGTTGAAAGGGGTGGCTCAGATTTGGTACAACCAATGGAAGGAAGGGAGTCCAACAGAAGAAGGGCCAATAGAGTGGAATGAGTTCACGATCGCATTTCTAGATAAATTTTTCCCTGGGGAATTGAGGGAGGACAAGGTCGCTGAATTCATGAACTTAAAGCAGGGTAACAAAATCATGGAGGAGTATGCGTTGGAGTTCATTCTATTGTCGAGGTATGCTCCAGAGATAGTAGCCGAGCCAAGGGCTCGCATTCTCAAATAAATCAATGGAGTGTCAGACTTGGTACTTAAGGAGTGCAAAACTGCGATGCTCATCAAGGACATTGACCTCTCCAGCCTCATCATTCATGCCCAGCAGATTGAGGCAAAGAAGTTGAAGGATATTGAGCGGGAGAACAAGCAGGCTAGAACAGGTCAGTCGGATTATGGCCACCAGAGGTCCAGCGGCAGTAGTTGTCCATAGTAGCAGCAACATAGAACCGCAGCACCCACATCAGCCAGTTCCCCTTCTTTCGGGTCCCACAAGGATCAGAAGAGTGGAGCATCTGGCTCTTGGTCCCAGAGTTACAATGCCAACAACCATTACCCAACTTGTCCTAAATGTGGCAAGAACCATCCAAGTGAATGACGCATGGGCAAAGAAGGTTGCTTCAGATGTGGGCAATTGGGTCACAGGTTAAAAGAGTATCCTTCAGCAGGACGGGGGAAAGCTCAGTCTACTTCAGAAGCCCCAGCCGACCATCCAGCTCTGCAGGGTAACACTTTAGGTATGGATGGCGATCAGTGCCAAAACCACTTTTATGCTTTGTCCTCTCATCAAGAATGGTCACGGGTATGTTACGTCTTTTTCATCTAGATGTGTATGCCCTACTAGATCCAGGAGTCACACTATCATTCGTGACTCCTTATGTAGTTGTTCAGTTTGAAATCAGTTTAGAAGTCCTCTTAGAACCATTCTCAGTCTCTACCCCAGTTGGTGATGCAGTTAGAGCCAGCCGAGTATATAGAAATTGCCTAGACTCAGTGTTGAATAAAGTTATTCCAGCTTATCTAGTAGAGCTAAACATGGTCGACTTCGACCTCATTCTTGTCATGGATTAGTTACATTCCGATTATGCCTCAGTCGACTACAAAACTAGAGTCTTCAAATTTTAATTTTCTAATGAGCCAGTCTTAGAGTGGATGGGTAGTGTTTCAACGCCTAAGGGTTGGTTTATTTCCTACCTTAAGGAAAGAAAGATCATTTCGAAAGGGTGCATCTATCACCTAGTTCAGATCAAAGATTCTAACTCCGACGCCCCAATGATTCAGTCAGTTCCAATTGTCTTCGAATTTCATGATGTATTTCTCAAAGATCTTCCCGGAGTCCCTCCCGAGTGGGAAATAGACTTCAGTATAGACCTTCTTCAAACACTCAGCCCATCTTTATTCCTCCTTACAGAATGGCTCCAGCTGAGCTTAAGGACTTGAAGGGAATAGCTGAAAGACCTTCTTGATAAGGGTTTCATCAGGCCCAGCATCTCTCTATGGGGTGCTCCAGTGTTGTTCGTGTGAAAAAAAACGGTACTCTCAGAATGTGTATCGACTACCGTCAACTGAACGAGGTTATAGTTAAGAATGAGTATCCCCTACCCAGGATTGACAACTTGTTCGATCAGCTTCAAGGAGCCAATTATTTTTCTAAGGTAGATCTCAGGTCGGGATATCATCAGCTTAGAGTTTTGGAGTGTGAAATACCGACAAAAACCTTTAGAACTCGGTATGGTCACTATGAATTTATGGTTATATCCTTTGGACTAACTAATGCCCCTGTAGCTTTTATGGACCTGATGAACAGGGTATTCAAATAGTATCTGGACATGTTCGTCAATGTATTCATAGACAATATTTCGGTATACTCCAGAAATGAGGAGGAGCATACTAACCATCTGAGGATAGTGTTGCAGACTCTCAAAGACCACTAGCAGTTCGCTAAATTCAGCAAATGTGAATTCTGGCTAAAGTCTATGGCTTTCCTTGGTCATGTGGTTTCAAGTGAGGGTATTCAGGTAGATCCTCAGAAGATAACAGTGGTGAAGGACTGACCAAGACCCACTTCCCCAATAGATATCAGGAGCCTCCCGGGTCTAGCCGGTTATTATCGACGGTTTGTAGAGGGATTTTCTTCTATTGTGTCTCCTCTGACTAAACTAACTCAGAAAAAGGTGAAGTTTCAGTGGTTAGATGCATGTGAGAAGAGTTTCTAAGAGTTGAAGACTCGACTCACTACAGCTCCAGTTTTGACCTTACCAGAAGGAATAGATGGGTTCGTAGTCTATTATGATGCTTCCAGAGTTGGCCTCGGTTGCGTTCTGATGCAGAGGGGTAAGGTTATAGCTTATGCCTCTAGACAGCTCAAGGTTCATGAGAAGAATTATCCGACTCATGATTTGGAACTAGCAGCAGTGGTATTTTCTTTGAAAATATTGAGGCATTATCTTTATGAGGTTCATGTGGATATTTTCACTAATCACAAGAGCCTTCAGTATATTTTCAGTCAGAAAGATTTGAACCTTCATCAGAGAAGGTGGTTGGAGTTATTGAAGGATTACGACATGAGTATGTTGTATCACTCGGGTAAGGCAAATGTGGTGGCAGATGCCTTAAGTAGAATGTCCATGGGGAGTGTTGCTCATGTTGAAGAGGGCATAAGGGAGCTAACAAAGGATATTCACAGGTTAGCCCGATTGGGAGTGTAGTTGGTGGATTTAGTTGAGGGCGGAGTAGTATTGTAGAGTAGGTCAGAATCCTCATTAGTTGTTGGATTCAGTTGAGGGAGGAGTAGTATTGTAGAGTGGGTCAGAATCCTCATTAGTTGTTGAGGTTAAGTCAAAGCAGGATGAAGATCCCATACTGCTTAAGCTGAAAGAAGCAGTTCTAAGAAAAGAAGTAGAGGCTTTCTCCAAAGAGGGAGATAGTGTGCTTCGTTACCAGGGCAGATTATGTGTTCCTGACATTGATGACTTGAGACAGTGGATACTGGCAGAAGCATATAGCTCCAGATATTTTATCCACCCAGGTGCCACTAAGATGTACCTTGACCTACGGAAAATCTGTTGGTGGAATGGCATGAAGAGAGATATAGCAGAATTTGTGGCTAAGTGCCCGAACTGCCAGCAAGTTAAAGTTGAGCATCAGAGACTTGGGGATGTGACTCAGTATATTAGCATACCCATGTGGAAGTGGGAATAACTAAATATGGACTTTCTTACATGTCTACCTCGTACTCGTCAGCAGCATGATTCAATTTGAGTGATAGTGGATCGGATGACCAAGTCAACACATTTCCTCCCAGTTAAAACTACAGACTCAGCTAAGGATTATGCTAAACTGTACATTCGAGAGTTGGTTAGAATGCATGGAGTTCCCTTATCCATTATTTCAAATAGAGGTACCAAGTTCACCTCGCATTTTCGGAAGTTATTTGAGAAAGGACTCGGTACTCAGGTCAAACTCAGCACAACTTTTCACCCTCAGATAGATAGACAAGCTAGGTGGACTATTCAGACCTTAGAAGATATGCTGAGATCTTGTGTGAGCGACTTCAAGGGCAGTTGCGATGATTACCTACCTCTCATCGAGTTTGCATACAACAACAGCTACCACTCCAGTATTCAGATAACCCCGTTTGAGGCCTTATATAGCATAGTGTGTAGGTCCCCTATATGGTGGTTTGGAGTTGGCGAATCCACTTTGATAGGACCAGACTCAGTTAATGAAGCTATGCAGAAAATGCAACTTATCAAAAAGGTTGAAAATATCTCAGAGCCAACAAAAATCCTATGCGGATGTGAGGAGGTGAGAGTTAGAATTTGCTATAGATGATTGGGTTTATCTGAAAATTTCACCTATGAAAGGGGTAATGAGGTTTGAAAAGAAAGGGAAACTCAGTCTGAGATATGTAGGACGCTACAGGATTCTGAGGCGAACTGGCAATATGGCCTACAAGTTAAAATTACCTTTGGAGTTAGCATTTGTGCACCCAGTCTTCCATGTGTCACTATTGAAGAAGTGCATCGGTGATCCGACCTCATTTATGCCACTAGACAGTGTGGGAGTGAAGGATAGTCTCTCTTACGAAGAGGTCCCAGTTCAAATCCTAGACCGTCAAGTTCATAAGCTGAGAAACAAGGAAGTCACTTCAGTGAAAGTCTTGTGGAGGAACCAACTAGTTGAGGGAGCCACATGGGAGGCAGAAGTAGACATGATGGCTAAATACCCTTATTTATTCCCTTCTAGTCCAGTTTCAGCATCAGGTATTAAATTCCTCCTCAATACTCTATTCAATTCAGTACTCATCAGCTCTATTCATGTTTTCAATATGCATCCTAGTTACATCAACTCAGTTAGTATGGTTAAATCAGTTCGGAGTCAGTCATTCTTTCAGAAATTAGTTTATAGTTTCAGTATGGGAATTACAGCTCTTTTCCCAGTGTTCTAGCAGTTTTAGCCTTCATTCGAGGACGAATGATCCCAAGGGAGAGATATTGTAATATCCCAAAACGTTTCTAGACCAAACTCATACTTTGCATGAAAAACCAAAATGAACAAGAAAATTTTGTCTCAGAGCAACCTAGATAACGAGTCGTTGTCAGTAGTAATGACCCATTGCCTGGGTCATAGTCAGTATTGCCAGTTGTACTTCGGGAACCAACAATACATGGAATTACCCATTGTGAGGAGTAACTAGTCATCTTGTCACTCGTTGAATTTCCAACTCAGAAATCAGTTAATTCCTTTCTAGGAACCACGAGTTAGACGACAAGTCGTTGTCTGATGTAACAACTCGTGGGGTGACTCATTAGTTGGAGCCCAGGTGTTGTTGAAAATCTTCTTCCAGTAATAACAAGAGGCAGCAATGACTCATTGTATCACACAACGAGTCGTTGTTTCCATCCGTGACAACAAGTTCAGAAATCCCTCAGTTTTTCCAGTGTTAACCACGAGCAGGCACAACGACCTGGTTCTACCAACGAGTCGTTATGTCTTCCATTAGCAGAGGGGCCAAGTTTTCCTGCCAGTGACAATGAGAGATACCAACAAATATTGGTTCGTCAAACGAGTGGTGGTCCCCTTTCGTTGCCAAATTTCAGTGAGCCCAAATTTCAGGCCCATGACTAACGACTGGTCCTAACTAGTCGTGGTATCAACCAACGACTCGTTGTGTGACCCGTTGGTCCCTGTCGGGCAGTTTTTTAGATATTCTTTCAGGGGAATTTTGGTAACTTTCCACCTTTTTAGCTTCTAAACTACGTTTAGGGTATTTTTAGGAGGGATTTTAGAGGTATAGTCGACCCTCTCCCTCATTCCTTCCAAAGAATCAGATAGCAGAAGTACGATATACGCAGATAGTTTTCTCAAAGAAAGCTAGGGCTTTCAAGTTTTCTCCTCAGATTATCTAGATCCTTTTCAGAAAATTCAACTCTAGGTATGTGGGAATTCAACAAGGGAATTGTTCTTCCTTTGTGCCCCAAAACCCTTCTGAAATTTTTTATCAGTTCTAGCCCTGAAGTTTTGAGTAGGGTAAATTCGTAGCCATATCCTGATTAATTCTTGTTGATTGTTGTCCCTATGTATTCTTGCTACGTTTTTACTACTTAATGATCATGTTACTATTTCTTCATGTGAAATAATTTTAGCCCTAACTCTATAAATGCAGTAAATTGGGTCTTGCATAGTTGATTAGATATTAATGTTGCTTGACTCTGTTAGTCTTTGAATTCCCATGTTATTACTATCATATGAA